>NXFB01000218.1:94424-105863 GCA_002525835.2 Ipomoea batatas | reverse complement strand
TTTTTTTTTTTTTTTTTTTTTTTTTTTTTTTTTTTTTTTTTGGGAGAAAGGGAAAGGGGACCCCGGGACCAGGCTAGTGCCTACGTCTCAAACCAGTAAAGAAACACAAAAGCATCTATCTTCTCTTTTTTTCTTCCTTCTCTATTTTGTTTCTGTTCACCCCCAGATTTCCTCCATCACTCTCTCTCTCTCCCACCCTCTTTTCTCTCTCGCTCTCTCTCCCTCCTTCTCCGATCCTCTCATCACGCCAAGCGACACCACCACGGCCTCTCTCTTTCCCTCGGTGTAGCAAGCAACGGTGGCGACCACAACTCCAGCGACGTCGATCAGCTAGCGGCGTGAGCAGGTCGGTGACGACCAACGGCAGGACAAGCTTCAGCGATCGCTAGTTTCTTCCGGCGAGGCAGCGGCGCCGACCTCCACTTCCTCTCTGCGACCTGACCGTCGACGCTTCTCACCACCGGCAGTGACCGGTGAAGCTTGATGGCGATGATGATGGTTTTCCGGCGGTCGGTTTTTCCTCAGGATCAGCAGCGGCGAAGAAGTTGATGAGATGATGGTATGATGATGTTTAATAATAATAATAATAAATTAGATTTGTTTGATCTACAGGTTCTCTATCAAGGGGGCTAAGATGCTATTAAATGTCGATGAAATCTTGACTTCTAGGGTAACAGTAATGTTCATTCACCTTTCAAAACCCCGGAAATAATTATTTTCATAAGTATTTATGTGCAAAATATTTTTGACCTCTTAAAAATATTTCTAGGTAAGATAGATGTGCACTATTTTTTAAAACTCCAAAAATAATGATTTTTTGTAAGTGTTTATGTGCAAAATAATTTTTAGTACCTCAAATATTTTTAGTAATTGTGAATAATATATATGTTATTTTTAGTCCATCGGGAATGATATATATGTCTGTCAAGCACAAATATATGGTCGGCACTCATTATTCAATACTGTGTTTACACTTCAATGCACACGAATCTGTCGAGTGTACTATTTCACGATTTGAATCAGCAGAATGAGCCCAATGATACATGAATCTGTTTTCACCGCATTTTTCTGTTAATGCAAAGGCTGTCCCGAAAACAATTCTGGAATTACCCAGTCCACCCATAGGAGAGCCTCACCGCTTGAAATTTTTATAGCCTAAAGAAAGCTGGGAGCTACTTGAGAAGAAGGTTTTTCGTGAGGAGAGATGCCCCGATGACTTGAAAGAGTATGGCGAAAAATGTGATGGACTACCACTAGCGGTGGTGATAATTGCTGGTATTCTGTTAGGCAAATCAGAAACTCGGTTAGAATGGCGCAATGTGACTATCAGTTTTAGTGATTTCCTTAGAATGAATATAGAGAGCTACCAGAGGTTAATACAATTAAGTTATGATCATTTGCCTGATGACTTTGAAGAGTTGCTTCCTTTATTTGGGAGCCTTTCCTAATGGCAATCATATCCCCGCTGCAAAACTGATGCAGCTATGGATTGCAGAGGGGTTTATTGAGGAAAAAGGAGTGTTAACTATGGAAGTCATAGCAGGTGAAAAATTGTGTAGTTTAGTCAGTAGGAATCTTGTTATGGCTACACAAAGAAAGACAGATGGTCAAATCAAAACATGTCGTGTTCGTGACATGTTGCTCCAGTTTTGCAAGAAGGAAGCCCAGGCTGAAGATTTACTCTACAATTGAGATGACTACAATTCTATTCTAGGCTCCGGTCATTGTTATGTTTTGCCTCGAATAGAATTGTAGTCATCTCAATTGTAGAGTAAATCTTCAGCCTTGGCTTCCTTCTTGCAAAACTGGAGCAACATGTCGCGAACACGACATGTTTTGATTTGACCATCTGCCTTTCTTTATGTAGCCACAACGATTCCTACTGACTAAACTACACAACTCTTCCCTGCTTCCTTGCGATTCTGCCTATTCTCTCGCCGCTCATCTCAAATCTCATATCGCCCTGAGACTCACCGCTCACGACCTCAACCCTCACTCTCCTCAGTGACTCATGGCCTCACGTAGACGCGGTAAGTCTTCTGGTTTTCTTATTTTTATTGAATCTGAGCTGATCTATGTATCTTACATTCATACAAATCGGTGGATTCTTATTTTTATTGATTACTCAACCGCACACTTCAGTCGAGCTACTACTACATGCCTCCTCAGATGCAGTCGTAGCTCTGTCGACCGCCCGTCGACCGCCGTTAGTCGTGAAACAACAGCTCATCAGGTTCAATTGATTTAATTTCATAAATCCCTAAATATGAAAGTTTGCCAAATTAATTTATGAAGTGTATGTGGATGTGCTTTCTGCTCAATGGTAGTCTTGACCAGTAGTCTTGGTCAGTCTCCCCCCATTTTCAGATTTGTTTTTAATTTTTTGAATTTTTGGGCTGAGATATTGGTATACATAATTATATTACTGAGATTAATATGGTTTTTGTAACTGTTTGTTGTCCTAATCTTGGGGTTTTAGTGTTTATTGCTGTCTTTCTTTGATTTTCTCAATTCTTCTTTGTGTTAGAAATCCCTATGGTTATAACTAACTATATGGATGAGGATGATGTAAATATCTTTTCAATTATGAGATATACGTGGTGTTCGTGGTGTTGTCTCTGAATTTCCCCATCTCTTTTAAATTTTTGAAGGCAATATGCAATTTATTAGCTCTGAGTTTGTGTGCTTATTTGTTGGCTTTCCTGTTAAGTTTAAATTTGCAACTAATGAGGCAGTGCTGAGCTGGGTTTCCCTATTTCAAAGCTACGGTGTCTTTGTTTTCAGTGGTATGTGTTAAACTTATTTAAAAACTTATGATTTATATGTGATGGAATTGAAGTAAGAGGTTCAACACTTATGTTGTATATCAGCCTTGCAAGGTTTAAATTTTACCTGTTCTTTATGTAATGCTACGACTTTCTGGCTCAAAAGTAAATTGTTCTTCCCTATTTGGTATCTGGCAATCTAATTAACCCTTTTTTTTGTTATAGACACTAGTATAGTTGCATGCATGCTTAATTTAATGTGTACTCTACTCTGTACATGCCTTCCCTTCATAATCAGGTTGCTTATCTAGTTTTTATATTTTTGTGCAGTTGTGCAATATGAAGCTCGTTGACACTTATGGTTTGGTGCCTAGTGCCAAGTGCCAACAAACTGGAATGCTGTATTACCTGTAGTCTCTATTTCTCTAAGGACACAGTACTAGATATTATTAGGTATGTAATGGTGCTATGTTTGAAAAAACTGCTTCTTGCTTATCCATGCCTTTTGTGTGCAACTGTGACTTGCGGTTTAGATAAATTTACAGAATTCATTATTAGGGGAATCAAATTATTTTATGAATTGCATATTCATTTAAAATGAATTTTATTTTGTTCGGTTCAAGTTTGATTACTGTATGAATACCTGAGGCTGTTCTTTTAATATTGCTATTATTGTATGCATATTGTATCCAGTTTGAGCTCATACTGTATCCAGTTTCAATGCTCTGTGCTTATGAATACTATATCTTTAGCTATCTATCATAGTGTATAAGTATGAACTCCGCATCTGTGATTATAGATTAGTTAAAAGATCTTCAACATCATATCCAGTCGACACTTGACAGGTGCTAAAATTTTAATGAATCATATAGTTACGAATACTGTTTAATCGGGTTTGTGATGGATTCATATATTGATATAAGTAATCAAGTTTAAATTAAAGTAATTAATAATTATAAGTGGACGGATACCTGATTTGTTGTCATCCCTTCTTCCACATAATAATATTATGAGTTTTACTCTTTAAATTTTGCTTGAGAATTATTTCTTTCTTGTGCTTAGATCTCGAGTTAGTGGAACCCCTAAACATAACTTACGCCATGCCCGTTTACATAATTTTTTTTAGTACTATTGATGCACAAAGAATCAATGCTCCCACTGATATTCAAACATGTGAACCTGTCCGTTTACCTAATATTAGTTCATTTACATAGCGTTGACATCAAGTCAGATCTTGTCCATCTCAGTACAATTCATGGGTCTGGTTCAACCCATAAACAGTTGGAAGTGGAATGGTAGCAGTCAGCAAATTATATTGTATACCACTAAAATTTTATTTTTGTTGTAAAAATATATTTTATGGCCATTATCCTATTTTCTAGGATCATGTATTGTATTCTGTTTAGTTCAAAAGATAAATTTGATCTTCTTCTTCCTCCTCTCTCTATGATTATAGACGATTATATAAGATTCACACAAGGATACATCCTAATTTTACAACTTCTTTTAATAATGCTATACAGTCAAACTGTTAAGTGCTATGTATTGCATTACATGATTTAAACACAAGCTAGATAGCTAGCTAAGATCAGAGTATTCATTCTATTTATACAAGAATGTTTTCAGTCTACAACGTCACTACTGAACAGCTTGAATTTATTGGCATCAAGGATCAACTTCCTTACAGAAGAGAATGCGCCCAGAAGTCCTGCACCTGTAAACACTATAATGATTAAGCTGTTAATCCACAAGGTTAGGGATGACTTGGAGGGTTTGAAAGTCATGTTGTAGAGGAGCATTGGGAGAATGAAATCCAGAGGGATGAAGCCAATTGCTCCAACTACGCCATTGATGTCCCCAAAGAATGGTAACATAGCTGCCAAAAACCCACACAGTGCCATGTACAGTGACCGGAGAATTATCCTCGGAATTAAGTTTCTCCAAGAGAACATCCCTTGGTTCACATCTGCAGATTTTGTTTCCATTATTTCATAGGCCACTTGAGAATACACCTGCATCATCATCATATATATCAGCTTGTATTGATGATGATGATAACTTGTTGAGCAGAGGCCGGTAAAGGCCATGTCTAGCACCCGGTGCTTGAGGAATTTTTGGGTAGAGGCCAGTAAAAGTCAAATCTAGCACTCGATGGTTGGGGGATTGTTGGGCAGAGACCAATAAAGAATTTAAAAGACCAAATTCAGCACCCAACATCTCGAAAATGTGTGACGGTAAAGTTGTGCCTTCGCTACTAGCTATAGCTTTTGGCATAGTGGTAAGCGCTTGATTCTAACACTTGTGGAGGAATTAACTGTATGTTTGAATGGACATATATGTACGAGACTTACCAGGCCAATGGCGAAGAGCTGAAGAAGAACAAATATAACCCCAAGACCTAATACCCATGTGGGAGCCAATGAAGGTCCATCATCTGGCATTAAGCTCTTGAGGATGTTTGAATTGGATTTGTTTCCAAATGTCCAATATCCAGACACCGCAGCAGAATAGAAGGTGACAAGAATCACAGAGTAACACATTGTGAGCCCTTTCATCATCTTTCCTGTAGCTGGTGGAGCAAGAGTTGCCTGGATTAATTAAGCGAATCTTTTAAGATACCAAAAAAAATGCTTCTTATATGAGCTCAGATTAGAGACAATATGCGAAGAAAATCAATATGCAAGAATTACAGGCTTAAATGGTAGTATTTGATTTAGTCAAGTTCAGTTAGGAGTAAGAGGTGACCTGTATTTCAGGCAGAATACCATTTCCAAAAATGGCAGCTATAATGGATATGGAAGTGAATGCACTCAACACTCGAGACAACTTCGACGTTTCTAATGAGTAGTCTTTTGAAGGTGCATTTTTGGACGTTCCTGCATTACACTGTAAATGCTTAGATCATATCAGAATCATCAATTATATATTTGATCGATTAATCATTTCTATCATTCTTCTATCTTGTCAAACATTCAGACACGAAATGCAGGTAAATCTGCTAGAATCAGAACATGATTGTAATGAAGAGCACAAACTAAATGATAATTACTGCAAAGGATTTACCAGCATGAATGCAAGCACCAACTACAAGGAAAGTGTAGCCCAAACTCAGGAATAGCGAAACCAGGTTGATATGCCTGAGGGAATGGAAGGATGGAAACTGCGAGAGAACTATCTGGACTCCCGTTACTATTGCTATGAAATCATACAACTTCAACGACCCATTGGGTGAAAGGTTCGAGTACATGATCTTGTACCACCAAATACAAAACAAAAGAGGCCTTTAGAATCAATATAGTTACAGAATAAAGCCTTCCCACATATAATCTGAATGATGGACTAGTTAAATATGTATTACTAAAAGCACTTTCTCATCACTAAAAAAGCTACCTGCTGAGTTGTGTCTTTGGTCATAATGATAGAAATCTCATATTCAAAAACACAGCAGATGAAAAAAGGAGACACAGAATCTTCCCCACGTTTAATCAATAATCAATCTGTGGGCAGAAAAATGATTCCAAAGAATTTTCAGATTAAACTAGGGGAACTTTCTGCAACTTTACTCTGAGAATCCACTAGGATCAGGCACACAAGAATTATAGAACCTAAAATTGATAGCCAATATCAACAGAGTTATGCCATGAAATAACAAATCTGAAGTTAAGGAATTCAGTTTGCCACAATCGACATTTTCATCAATTAAAGCAAAATTTATGTCTTCACTATTACTCTATTAGCAGTGCGTTCTATATTTCCTCGTCTCTTTCAAGTTCTTCTTAGGTTAATGAAGAAACAAGAAGGTAAAACTGCTTAACAGAGAAAGTAGACAAAAAGTTATTTGGTTGATTTTTATAACTTTTATCATTCAAGAATCTCTAATTAAATACATAAAGGAGATGCAAAATTTAAAGTACTAATTTGTATCATTTCAAGCTTATTTTAAGTTATTCTGCTAATTTCCTTTGACATTTACATAATCATCAGATTCCATGTGCTATATGTGTATCTTTTTACTAGAAAAAACTATGCCCCCATTAATTGCTGAAAGTGCTTGAATATTTCCTTTAGAACTACTTTTGAGAAACTATGGACAAAGTAACCCATGGTAATCACTAAAAAGTTCTCCATTAAGAGCATAAAGTCAGTAATATCCTATAAAGAGACTACAGTGTGTACCTGGATGCATTCTCCAGCAAGCAAAATTGCTCCTATGCTAATTCCAGTGTTAATGGCTGTTTGAATGAATATTACAAAATAAAACATCCATCCAGAACCTGCAAGAAAACAGATTAGCAAGCAGCCATAAACTGTTTTATACTTTTCTCTATACCAAAAAGAGCTCATAGCTACCAACCTACCAGCATCACTGTTAAAAATGACTATTTTTCTAAGGTCTAAAGTAACTAATGAATGTTAAAGAATATAAAAGGAGGAAAAAAAAAAAAAGAGATTTGTAAAGATTTAATTTGCTTTTCTAATTACAAATATGGAGTTGTTAAGTATGAAATGGATGGAACCATGGGACCACAAATTCAATCCAAATATCTTGCATCGCCCCAAGGCTCCTACACCTCAGCCCAACAGAATTGTGGAGGGTGAATCAGGTGACTTGTCTCGTCCCAAGGGCCCACACTCCAGCCCAACATAATTGTGAAGGAGTGAATAAGGTAATTTAGTGGTTCATTATGTGAGAGAACCCCAGTGCCCACAAGAGCCACCCCACAAGATGGTGACTAAATATCTTTTAGATCTAAGTTTAGTGTCCTAGAGTTACATGTGAACCAGGAATTATCTCCAATAGGATATGGCGGCTGCCAGCTACTGAGCAAATTATATCCTCCATGGCTTTAATGCTTTCACACTGATGAGCCTTTTAAAATGTCCAATTGCCATCCTCAACCTTAAGTCTTCCTTTTCAGCCCCCAAAGAAAAATTTTCACACAGTTTGTGTTCGGACTAGGGCTTTGACCGTTGGTTAATGTTTACCTACTTATCATCAACCAAATAATTAAAGAATTTTTACTTGCAGCGCTGAGATCCAACAATTTGTAATTTACATGTTTATCTCATTACCACAGAATTTACCTTTTTTCGTAGCCATCAAACTATGTTACCTAAAATGGTGGAATAGTTTGTAAATAACGAGTCTCTGTGTAGTAGTTAAAAGCGGTAAAAAGAGCTCCCATGAGCCATTGAAACTAGGAATTAATTAATGAATGCACTTTACTACCTAAAACGTCGGCGGCGAGCTCGCGGAAGCGGATGTGGCGACGGCCGGACTTCTCACAGTGTTCAAGCACCAGAGACATGAGATAGTAGGAGTAGAAGGTCACCACTCCCATGGCGGTGAGGCAGAAGAACCCCAGGCCCCAACCCAGCCCCCGGAACGCGTAAGGCAGAGTCAGTATAGTGGGCCCCACTATCGCCGTCGTCAGGTGAAACCCCGCGTGCCACCATTCCCCTGTTCTCCAAACAATTTCCGTCAAAAAATGGGGGAAAACGATATTAATACTAACAGGTATTAAAACAAACGAAGAAGAACGATACCTTTGGATTCCAGCACGAACACCGCTCCGGCGTCGTTATCCCGGCGCTCCTCAGGAAACGCGTCGCTCTGAGGAGGCTCCGCCATTAACGCGCCCTGTCGATCACTACAAATACAAACTTATACGCGCTGTACAATTCTAACAGATTTGATTTCACTCCGTATAAGCAGCTAAGGATAAGAAGAAGAATAAGAAGAAGAAGAAGAAGAGTAGTGAACGGAATGGCGATGGCGGAGGCGTCGATAAGACTCTACAAAGACGTCTATTGGAAGTTTGGGAAGAAGAAGAATAGAAGATGCCAGCTGAACGTCATTCTTTATATATATAATAACTATATATATCGAAGCTCATACGTAGTTGGTAGTTGTATGCTGGGGTCAGTTTAGTAAATTTATATATATTCATATCGACACCTAGGCCACTATGACAACTTGACTCTTTTTTTTTTTTTTTTTTTTTTTGAAAGTAACTTGACTCCTTGAGTACGCCTAAATTTCTCACATATGATTATCCATTTCTCCGTAATTTTTATCTCTTCACATATATTTCAAAAATAAATTTTGTAATATAGATCAGTATCGATAATATTTCAAAAAAATTTCATAATACACCTTAATACTGATAATATTTGTACAATCATATATATTATTAGGTCAATACCGATAATATTTCAAAAAGTTTCTATATTACACATCAGTACGGATAATATTTGTACAATTATATATATATTATTAGGTACTATAGTACTAATAATAATAATT
This sequence comes from Ipomoea batatas, assembly GCA_002525835.2. NCBI lineage: Eukaryota > Viridiplantae > Streptophyta > Magnoliopsida > Solanales > Convolvulaceae > Ipomoea > Ipomoea batatas. The sequence continues at coordinate 96,791 of NXFB01000218.1, read as the reverse complement.
TTCAATAGTACTGAATTGTATTCGGTATGATCGACATAATATTGTTGATAAATTTTAATATTTTATTAATATTACATAAATCATAAACATAAAATTATAATTGAAACATATTTTTAATTTTTTTTATTAAAAATTTCACTCTCTTAAATTCTTCGTATATTGAGAGTAGGGTTTTATAACTTTTATTAAAGGAAAAAAATTAAATGGCAAAAATGTTATCACTGCTTTGGTCGATTAGAGTATTAGACACGTTGATAGACAAATCATTATGGTGAATTTGAAACCAACGAATACAAAATAGCTACTCCTCATCATAAATGTGCACCACAATTTATTGATAAGCAATGAATTTATTTCTTTCAAAACAAGTTATAGGGGTTGGGCCGTTGGGGAGGTGGATTTGACTTTGGGGATGAGGAGGGGTGTTCGAATAAATTTAAACGGAAATATTAAGGTAAGAATTCACTCAATTATCTTTGGTACAAAAATAAACTCAACACCATATAAATAAATGGTAAAAAATTGTATAAACCGTTTCATCCATCGTGAAATAGATTTGATTAATATGAAAATGTAATATTTATACTGAAAAATATAATACTTTATACTAATCAAAATAAAAGGTTTATATTTTTAATGCAAATAAAAAAATTATTACTTATATGAAAAAGTGTAATATTTTAAAGAAAAATTTAATACTTTTACATTTTGATAGTATATTTTTCCTCATAAATATTATATTTTCTCTCTTATAAGTAATAAATACTTGCCAACATTACTTATATAGAAAAATGTAATACTTTTGAAAAAAATAATAATACTTTTACATCAAAAGTTTATAAATAACAAACACGGATTAGTATTACATTCTTCATTATAATTATTACATTTTTATACAGTTGTTATGCCATGGATCCGGGTCCACATTGCAATGTGGACCCGGGTGCATGTTCACACTTTCATAACTCCATGTTCATAATTTCATAACTCCATGTTCACATTTTTATAACTCCACGTTCACATTTTTATAACTCTATGTTCACAATTTCATAATTCAATGTTCAAAATTTCATAACTCTATGTTCACAATTTCATAGCTCTATGTTCACAATTTTATAACTCTATGTTCACAATTTCATAACTCTATATTCAATAGTATCAAAACTCTATGTTCAACACTATAACATAATTTTTGAATTTATATAACAAAATTGTTATGTATAGAGTTTAAAAATTGTGAGTATTGAGTAATTTAATTTTGTATATTGAGGTCCAAAATTGTGAACATAGAGTTCTAAATAGAGTTCTAAAATTATGAACATAGACTCGGGTCCATAGCATGATTTATCATTTTCATATTAACCTGATTCGGCCCAACTCATCTCACGAATAAGGATCCGTAAGATGGTTTCAAACAAGTATGACCCTAAATAAATTGGTTATAGTGATTGACAACCTTCATACTACCAATCTATTTTCATTTTTTATTACAAGATATTTAACAAATTAACTTGAAAAATCATATTAAAGGGAATAATGTTTGAATAGTTCACCGAATTACACGTGAAAATGCAATTGAGCAATACAACACAAAAATAATTGTAATTGGATTTCTTAACAGTCCAAACTTATACAATTGAATCAAAATTGACTTATTCTTCCGATTATCATTGAGGACGGCCATCTTATTAAAATATTATTTTTGATATATTTTAATAATTTTAAATAAAATAAAATTTAAAAAACAAAAAAAATCCTGCCCTTCCTCAGTCTTCGTCTCCGCCTTCTTTGTCTTTGAGACGAATATGTTTTATTCATCTCCGGCCTGAGACGAAGATATTGTCTTCGTCTATCGTCTTTAGGCGGAGACGAAGACATGCCTCATTTTTTAATAAATAAAATAAAAATACTTTTTTTAATAAGATAACCGTCATATCAGCAGTAACCATACAAATATGTCAATTTTGGTTCAATTGAATAACTTTGGACGAGACCTAATTATACTTTTTTTGAGTTGGATGATCAAATTATATTTTCTCATGTAGTTTAGTGGCCTATTTGAACATTATTTATATTTAAATTAGTGTTTCAATAGCAATTTGACCATTTGGGGCTGTTAGGGACATTATTTATATTTAAATTAGTGTTTCAATAGCAATTTGACCATTTGGGGCTGTTAGGGCCTACTCATGATAAGTGTGTGTGTGTGCCCATCTTCAAGAAGGCCCGAATGAAAGACCCAAGCCTACATGAACCATCACAAAGAAAGTCCTACAAATGAAGACTCGGACCTATTTCGATGAAACCTCGATGAAAGCCCACAGAAGGGCCAAAGCACAACAAGCCTACCCATCATCAGCCAACCGG
>NXFB01000218.1:66251-89512 GCA_002525835.2 Ipomoea batatas | reverse complement strand
TATGGGTGCGTTGGGGTATGGGGGGGCCTTGCCGGTGGACGGCTTCATTCCCCTTGCTTTTTTTTTTTTTTTTTTTTTGGAAAATATCAGCCAAAAGCAGTTCGCCATCTCTCGCGTCTGCGCCCGCCTCCACCGTCGAAGCAGCTTCAACCCCTCCGTCGTTCGCCGCCTCCTCTACCTCCGTCAGTCGCAAGTGTTCTCTTTGAGACCCAGATCTTAGATTTGAGAGTTGAGACGGTGAGACCCAGATCTGGTTCTTTGTTGAGTGTTGAAGCAGATTTGGTTCTCTGTTGATCAATCGTGCAGCGGCGCAAGTGATTTTTGTGGAAGAAGCCATAACATGGGGAAGGGACTATCTGGTTCTCTGTCTAACTCACTAAGAATGACTCCATGAAATGAAATATCGAAAATTGAAATCACGTGAAACTGAAAAGCTTTATGGGGAAAGGGAAAGGGAAAGCAATTTAGTCAAACATTAATGAAAGAGGACTGCTTGGTGTTAAAACAAAATTTAAAATATAAAGAAGAATAAATCGGGCGCCTAGGCGCCCCCTTAGCGCCTAGGGGGCGCCTAGCGTTTTTTTCAACCTTGATTAATATAATGCCAATTATTAATCAAGCCAATTTTTATTTTACTTGATTAATATTACTCCGTATTAACTTGGTTGATGAATTTGGTAGGTAATACATATGGAGTAATACATATGAAATGTTTTTCACATTTCAAAGAGAATTAATTCTTCCATTACTAGTACACTAACAAAAAGTCAAGTCAAATAAGCACATTACATTACAAATTAAAAAGAGTAAGCATTTCTAATGTTCAACACAAACAAATTGAACATCATAGTAGATTGGGGCTGAAATTGTTCATTTCTTTGACACTCTGCTACAGATTTATTGTATTCCTCCAACTCCTTGTATGCCTTCATGGCCTCAACATCTTTGCTATTCCAAACTTGTTTCTCTTCTTCACCAGTTCTTGTAACAAATCCAATCATAATGCTACATCATTCTAGACGTGGCACTTGTACATAGTTTCCCATAATTTATAAAATTTTCTTGAAACTTACACATAGCACTAGTAGTGTACCCTTAGGTTTGTATAGAATTTTAGGAAGGGTATTAGAGATAAACTTATAATCGTAGGATCAAGTAAATCGTCACCATCTACTAAGGAGGTGGAAAGACGTCCATTTGTAATAATTCGAACAATTAAAGAATTCAAATTCCGAATAAGAGCTTACGAGTTCTTTCTTAAATTTTCTTGCGAGATTTTGCCTTACTCATTTCTTTAAGCCATCCCAACATTACTTACTAGGGTCGAGCGAGACTGGCTTAATTATTGCGAGAGAAAGAGTAGTTAAGGCCCACACGAGATGTCATTAATCAGAATGAGTTTGTGACAATAAGGATACTATTAACCAACCTTGTTTGGTATAATCAAAGAATTTGAATCAGAGGCAACTTCAATCAAGTTAGTTGGTTGTTGGTTTGGTAATCATCACGAGAAGCGACGTCATTAGTGAGAACGAGTCCGTGACAATAAACATACTACTAACGAAACCTTGTTTGGTATAATTAAAGAATTTGAATCGGAGACAACCCTAATCAAGTTTGTCAGTTGTTGGCTTGGTAGAATTTGAATCGAGTAACTCCCGTTAAGTTAGTTGGGATTGTTGGTGTGGGATCAACTATGGACAACTTCTTTGTGATCATTTGCGGGCTTGAGTCACAAGGCAGGGCTCGAGTAGTCACTTATCACAAAAAAAAAAAACGAAGAGTTTGAATCTTTTTATACCTTCCATTTGAGAGAAATGAGAGCATTAATTGTTGCCACAAGTCTATGACTTACACGGCTCAATGGAAGGAGTGTTTCTCAATTCTTGAGAGGAGTGTTTTTCTTGTTCATCCGGTTCAAAAAACCTTCCATGTTTGAAATACATTTTGAATTTCATTGCTCCTCGGAGAAAGTGTTGGGTTTTTTGTGGAGAAATCACGAACTGGAAAAACAAGAAGGGAATGTATGTGTTTATAAAACACAAGTTAATTTAGGCTGGCGAAGAATTTGCAGAAACAAATAAAGGGATAACGTTGTGTCGTGTTATGCACTAACACTTCCTTAAAAGCATTTAGGCGACCGGGGACATCGCATGCTTTCGACAGGTTGAACACAGAACATATGTATATTTATATATTTATAAAGCTCAGACTTTTCTGTGAAGGGAGGAAGAAGGAATGCAGGATTTGAATGAATAATGAAGACTGAAGGAGGCAGTATATATACTGCAAGCTACAACTACCATCCTTCATGCCAGCCACAACTTGGAGAAATTTGTGGTAGGAAGAGAAGGGCTCACTGCCACGCGCAGTAAGTTTAACGCAAGAATAAACAAAAACTTGGTCAAGGGGATCTGATCCACAAAATTAGGGGAGAAAAGTCACTAATTCCTTTTTCCCTGTAAATGTTTCCCAACAATCCCCCACACATTTGAAGGTAAAAAGAGGTGGATCAAACAACGGTCTGAGCTATGTCACAGAAGTTAACTTTTCCACGTCAGAGTATAAACCTTGAACTGACATGTAGCAACATTAAGTAATTTTACTATCCGAGAGTGAGTTATTACTTGAACTCGTCGGTTAGATCAATTTTGAACTTAGATGTGCAGGTTAGCTCTAAACTCACAAGTTCTACGTGGTTTAAACACTAGAACCTCCCTGTCTAGTCTATCTCAGCATAGACTTAGCCCTGTCAGGTCTATCTCAACATAGACCACCTATTTCGGCTACAGAGCCGATATTCACCACTTGTTTCTTTGTTTGTAAGTCTTTCCATGATTTCATTTGACCACGGGAGTGGAGCCCATCATGAATTCCTTACCTCATTGGGTTGTAAACCCATCTCCCTTGAAGTTTCAAGGATGGCCTTTCGAGTTAGGCCTTTTGTGAGAGGATCTGCAATATTCCTCTCAGATCTCACAAACTCCATTGTGATTACCCCGTTCAGCATTAGCTGTCGTACAGACTCATGTCTGACTCTTATGTGTCTCTGTTTCCAATTATAGACACTGTTTTGTGCAACACAGATCGCAGTCTATGAGTCACAATGTATTGGTACAGCAGGAGTTGGACTCCCCCACAATAGCACGTCTGCCAATAAGTTTCTTAGCCACTCGGCTTGCTAGATCTAGTGCTATGAACTCAGCTTCCATAGTTGATCTAGCAATACATGATTGCTTGGTTGATCTAGCAGTACCCCTCAGGTACCTCAGTACTCTTTTTAGTGCATCCCAATGTGGAGCACTTGGGTTGTGTGTGTAGCGACTTAGCTTGTTTACTGCGAATGCAATGTCGGGTCTAGTGTAGTTCATTAAGAACATTAGACTTTCAATTATCTTTGCATATCTTTCTTGAGACACACTAGCCTCAGCATTTTTTGAAAGTTTGACACTAGTATCATAAGGGGTTTTAGCCGGGGTTACATCATAACTGTCGAACTTCTTTAGAAGTTTTTCTATATAGTGACTTTGGGATAGAAGATATTCCTCACCGGTTTTTGTAACTTTTATCCCGAGTATCACATCGGCTTCACCCAGATCTTTCATATCAAATTTTTCACAGAGCATTCTCTTGGCCTCATTTATTGTTTCAATATTTGAGCCAAAAATTAGCATATCATCTACATAGAGGCATATAATCACAATTTCAGACTCTATCTCTTTATACCGATTAGCATATCATGCATCTGACCGGTTAGCTGAGTAACCCAGGTCTATTAGAGTTTTGTGAAACTTTTCATACCACTGCTTTGAGACTTGTTTTAAGCCGTAAAGAGATTTTTTGAGTCTACATACCTTTCCTTCCTGGCCGGGTTCTATACATCCAGGAGGTTGATCCATATAGATTTCTTCTTCTAAATCACCATTTAGAAATGCTGTTTTGACGTCCATTTGGTGGACTATTAATCTGTGTAAAGAGGCTACTGCAAAGAGTACACGAATAGTTGCAAATTTTGTTACTGGTGAATATGTATAAAAATAATCTTCACCAAACTTTTGAGTGTAGCCTTTGGCTACTAGCCTTGCTTTGAACCTTTCAATTGACCCATCTAGTCTTAATTTCCTTTTGAAGATCCATTTGCAGCCAATTGGTTTACATCCTTTGGGTAGATTAACCAATTCCCAAGTGAGGTGCACCTACTCAGCCAGTTAGTGACCGACCCAGTGTGTGCACCTACTCAGTTAGGTTTATACAAAATTTGACATTGAGAAAAACATTCCATAAGCTTGCCTTTCACACTCCTAGTATAGACCAAAAAATGCATGCAAACATCAAGTTGGCCTTTATTGAGCTTGTAATGGGGCTAAAGGTTAAGGGCTAACAAAGAACGGGTATGGAAGATACACAAAAAGGAGAGAAGTTCACAATTATTCACATTTGAAGCTAGAAAAGTTTGATAAAAATCAGGAACATAATGCAAAGACGAAATGAAGCAATCCTAAGGAATAGTGGGGGTCAAATACAAACTTTACATGGAAAATAAAATTAACAACTACAACTATAATTTTCAGATTTTTTTTTTGTTGAATTCATAAGAACAAATTAACAAAATACATTACAAAAGAAGAAGAGGACCCCACACTTGAACTTTTCAAAGATAGGACTACTTTCAAGATAAAAGCTCCAAAAATTCTCTTCTACAAGAATATCAAAGAATAAAAGTTACATTCTCTCAAGGGTGAAAGTAGATGTTTTTGGTCAAGGGCTAAGGTTTTAATAATGAGGGTTTAACAAGAAAAACAATTCACAAAGAGGGGTTTAAGTGCTTAGCACTTAATAAACAAATAAAAAGGCACAACGGGAACACGAGAGATAATAAAAACACATGGGGTGAAAAGGTTTAAAAAGGCTAGGGGTAAACAAAAATGGCCTAAATCATTTCTAAGCATGCAAGAATTAGACTACAGTTAAGGAGTATTGAGGCAAGTTCTAGAACATCAACCAACACCGGAGTTCCACATAATCTTTAACTAGCACAACACTAACCACTGGATTGAAAATTAGTTCAGTTTATTATGTGGCTAACAAGAATATTGACAAGGGAATGAAACAAGTTCAACCAACACAATCCACAAACCAACAAGAGAGAGTAATAAAAACCATGCCATGACAAATGATTTAAACAAAAAGGTCAAAAGTCATCCAAGCAAGATCATAACAAACGAAAGAAAACACAAAAAGAAAGCACGAAAAAAAAAAATAAACGAAAATGAAACTGTCTAAATCTTCCCCACACTAAAATTCTACATTGTCCCCAATGTAGCAAATCAAATCAAAAGAGGGATTGAGAGGAACATTCCTAACGTGTCACTAGTGATCGGCATCATCCGGTGGTGGTGGGAAGTGCGGCCTATAGTAGTCCGGAATATACTGGGGATCCTGAAGCCATGGTGGTGGTGGTGGGAAGTGAGGAGTAAAGCCTTGCGCTGCTTGATTATGTTGATACGTAGATGTACCAACATACCAGTTTATCTCATCGTTCCTCCTCATGAAGTTATCCTGCCTCCTCATGAATTCATCTTGTCGTGCAAAGAACTGTTGCATGTCAAACTGTTGAGGAATTTGGAGTTGTGCTGGCATAGGATCCGGATCCCCCATAGCCACATCTTCTTCTTGTTGGTCAGCATCTCCGGGTCTTTGAGCTTGAGCATAATGGGTTGCAATATAGTGCGGGGTGATGAATGCTTGAGGTTTTAGCTTGACTTCATGATGATTGTCCATAGGAACCCCCGCATTCCTGCAAAGCTCTGTAATGAGAGAAGGGTGGCCAAGAATGCTTCTTGATTTCTTTTCAACCATCATTATTATGATTTCCCTAATGCTCTGGTTGATAAGAACTCCAACATCAATGGTGTAGCCTTCTTTGATACAATAGGTCAAGAGGACCTGATATCTGCGGACATATCCCCTATGTGAGTTGCGGATTAGGTTTGCTTTGATGAAGTCTATAATTACTCTATCACGCGGGGTGAAGTACTTATAGTCCATATGAGCGATTAACCCACTCCTTATATTCCATTCAGCCTCAGCATCAAAGGTTTTAGCAATCTCATTCAACATTTCTACTGTAAGATTACTCATTTTCAAATCATTATGGTAGTAATCATCTTCATAGTAATCTTCAGTACCATAGTAAGTGTTGATTGCATCAGAAGAAAAATCCACCTCAACACCCCGCACTATTGCAGTGTTTGTATTCATCCCATCCCCTGCATTAGCATAAAATTCTTTAACCACTGAACAACAAGCATCGCCTGGTTGAGCAAGAAGCAACGACTTCCAATTCCATTCCTCGGGGACCTCCAATTGAATCCCTCTTTAACAAACACCTTGTGTGCATGATTTTGAACAAATTTCTTGCCTAGCCTTGAAATGATTGAGAGTCTTTTGCTTAGCTACTCCATCCATGCATTGTTTGCTTGCATATTGTTCAATAATTCCTAATACTTTATTTTTACAAACATTGCTCTCACATTATGATGTTGTAGTTACCAAATGGCTCCAAAGAGTAGAATCTCAAAGAGGCAAAGAGGAGAAACATCCCAACAAGCTCAAAACCCTCATCAAGTCCAACAGTTTGAAACTTTCAACACCCCTCAAGCAAGAGAAAGATATGACACTTGGGTCTCCACCCGAGATTTCAAGAAAGAAAGAGGGATTCAGTTGGAGGTCCCCGAGGAATGGAATTGGAAGCCGTTGCTTCTTGCTCAACCATGCGATACTTGTTGTTCAGTGGTGAAAGAATTTTATGCTAATGCAGGGGATGGGATGAATACAAAGTACAAACACTGCAATAGTGCGGGGTGTTGAGGTGGATTTTTCTTCTGATGCAATCAACACTTACTATGGTACTAAAGATTACTATGAAGATGATTACTACCATAATGATTTGAAAATGAGTAATCTTACAGTAGAAATGTTGAATGAGATTGCTAAAACCTTTGATGCTGAGGCTGAATGGAATATAAGGAGTGGGTTAATCGCTCATATGGACTATAAGTACTTCACCCCGCGTGATAGAGCAATTATAGACTTCATCAAAGCAAAACTAATCCCCAACTCACATAGGGGATATGTCCATAGAGATCAGGTCCTCTTGACCTATTGTATCAAGGAAGGCTACACCATTGATGTTGGAGTTCTTATCAACCAGAGCATTAGGGAAATCATAACAATGATGGTTGAAAAGAAATCAAGAAGCATTCTTGACCACCCTTCTCTCATTACGGAGCTTTGCAGGAATGCGTGGGGTTCCTATGGACAATCATCATGAAATCAAGCTAAAACCTCAAGCATTCATCACCCCGCACTATATTGCAACCCATTATGCTCAAGCTCAAAGACCCGGAGATGCTGACCAACAAGAAGAAGATGTGGCTATGGGGGATCCGGATCCTATGCCAGCACAACTCCAAATTCCTCAACAGTTCGACATGCAACAGTTCTTTGCACGACAAGAGGAATTCAGGAGGAGGCAGGATAACTTCATGAGGAGGAACGATGAGATAAACTGGTATGTTGGTACATCTACGTATCAACATAATCAAGCAGCGCAAGGCTTTACTCCTCATTTCCCACCACCACCACCATGGCTTCAGGATCCCCAGTATATTCCGGACTACTATAGGCCACACTTCCCACCACCACCAGATGATGTCGATCACCAGTGACACGTCAGGAATGTTCCTCTCAATCCCTCTTTTGATTTGATTTGCTACATTGGGGACAATGTAGAATTTAAGTGTGGGGAAGATTTAGACAGTTTCATTTTCGTTTTTTTTTTCGTGCTTTCTTTTGTGTTTTCTTTCGTTTGTTATGATCTTGCTTGGATGACTTTTGACCTTTTTGTTTAAATCATTTGTCATGGCATGGTTTTTATTACTCTCTCTTGTTGGTTTGTGGATTGTGTTGGTTGAACTTGTTTCATTCCCTTGTCAATATTCCTATTAGCCACATAATAAACTGAACTAATTTTCAATCCAGTGGTTAGTGTTGTGCTAGTTAAAGATTATGTGGAACTCCGGTGTTGGTTGATGTTCTAGAACTTGCCTCAATACTCCTTAAGTGTAGTCTAATTCTTGCATGCTTAGAAATGATTTAGGCCATTTTTGTTTACCCCTAGCCTTTTTAAACCTTTTCACCCCATGTGTTTTTATTATCTCTCGTGTTCCCGTTGTGCCTTTTTATTTGTTTATTAAGTGCTAAGCACTTAAACCCTCTTTGTGAATTGTTTTTCTTGTTAAACCCTTAGCCCTTGACCAAAAACATCTCCTTTCACCCTTGAGAGAAGGTAACTTTTATTCTTTGATATTTTTGTAGAAGAGAATTTTTGGAGCTTTTATCTTGAAAGTAGTCCTATCTTTGAAAAGTTCAAGTGTGGGGGTCCTCTTCATCTTTTGTAATGTATTTTGTTAATTTATTTTTATGAATTCAACAAAAAAAAATCTGAAAATTATAGTTGTAGTTGTTAATTTTATTTTCCGTGTAAAGTTTGTATTTGACCCCCACTATTCCTTAGGATTGCTTCATTTCGTCTTTGCATTATGCTCCTGATTTTCATCAAACTTTTCTAGCTTCAAATGTGAATAATTGTGAACTTCTCTCCTTTTTGTGTATCTTCCATGCCCTTTCTTTGTTAGCCCTTAACCTTTAGCCCCGTTACAAGCTCAATAAAGAGCTTCTTGATCTTTGTATGCATTTTTAAGTCTATACTAGGAGTGTGAAAGGCAAGCTTATGGAATGTTTTTCTTAATGCCAAATTTTGTATATACCTAACTGAGTAGGTGCACACACTGGGTCGGTCACTAACTAATAATTTTCGTGCTCGAATGTTGGCTTGGGAATGGATCTTGTTGGCTTTGTGGTATGATCAGTGGTACAAAAGAGAGTATAAGAACTTATACCTGACTTGTGATTTATTTTCTTATTTTTGATTGAGCACAAGCAAGATCTTAAGTGTGGGGGAGTTTGATACGCTCTTATTTGTACATATTTTACTTGTGTTTTTATGTAATTTTTATAGTTAATTGTGTGATAAAATGTTGTATCCAATGCTTATTTCTTTGTTTTTATATTTAAAATGGTATAATGCTTGGTTTAGATGTTTTTGATGTGTTTAGAAGTGCATTAGAACCATTTGGGAGCAAAAGTCAATCCAAATGAGCCAAAGAGTTGTAATTCTCGCTACCATAGCGACACCTCGGAAATTGGACCATATCTCAGCGTAGGAATATTCAAATAAGGTGATTCTTGAACCATTGGAAAGAAGACTTCAAGGGCTACAACTCTTATGAAGACATCAAAGCTTGATTCGAAAGGAAAAAGGGTCAAAATCAGGTTGCAAGGCGGAACTACGTCCCAGGAATATTTTCGACGCGTCGAAATACCCAAAAATGAGGCAGAATGGCCTCGTTTCGGCGCTGTAAATATTCGACGCGTCGAGTGTTGCATTCGACGCGTCGAGTGTTGCATTCGACGCGTCGAATGTCGCGGATTTGCGATTCTCAGCTTCTAAAATTGTCATTTTTGCCCCTCATTTTCCACCCATTATAAAAGAATCATTTTCTCTTCAAACCCTACCTGTTGGCTGCTGGTCCTTGTTAGAAAAAGAGGAAAAAGAACAAAGAATAGAAGCTTCATCATCTCCAAAAGCCAAAGAAGAAATCATCACAACTTTTGGAAATGAGATCAAAGAAAAGAGCTTGGAGACATCATTTGGGAGAATATCTTTCTTTCACTTTTCTATTTTGAGCTTTATTGAATATTTGTTGGATCTATTTTAGCCATGTTAGACTAAACTTTCTTTTGGGATTTTTGGGTATAAAAGTGTTTATGAACCTATGTGCCTAGTTCTTAATTTGTTTTAATGAAATATCTATTTGGGTTTATTGCTTGTGTTGCAATTGTGATTTATGTTGTTGATACTTGTAATTAGATGCATATGATTACTTGTACCCTTGCTAGATTTGTCTATGAATCAAAGAGTACCCGCAATTACACTTGACTATTGTACCTCGAGAGAGGACAATTTGGTTAAGAGATATATTGTGAATAGCTCACGATAGTGAGTATTCCAATTGTGAATAGCCCACGAGAGTGGGTATTCCATTTATTGCTTAGTCCTGATTTTATATTGTGAATAGCTCACGAGATTGAGTATTCCAATTACCGTATTTTGGGTTTGAGTTACGAGAGTAACCTTTCCCTTTTAGAGGGCAATTCTCCACACTTGTTTAACCCAAACAATTAATTCACTTTAGATTGCCACTAGGTGATTAAACACTTTAACTCCCTAAAATCTCGCTTTTACCTCTTTGAATACAAAAACCCGTTTGCCTTGTTTAAATTATATTATTTGCATATTCATAGATAATCATCCATTGTTAACGTAGGAATAACTTCTTGCGAATATAATTAGTAACTAGTGCTTGATACCCCACTTCCCTGTGGTTCGATACCCCCGGAATACTCCGGGTATTTGTATGTGGTTTTATGTTACGACCATCTTCCAACAGGTGAGCTTGGTTCTTGGACCCTCCAGTGTTAGATTTTTTATTGTTCTGTTCAATTCCATTGCGGTGGTAGCACTGAGCAACTCGATGGCCCTTTTTTCCACAAACAAAGCATCCAGCATCTTTTCCGCTCTTCTGGATTTTGCCACTCCTCGGCTGATAATTATTAGATTTATTCTTGAAGTTCTTTTTATTGTGTCTATTTTGATCACCAATTTTTGGCCTTTCAGCGCCAACACCTGTTTCAACAATGTTAGCTTTGGCATTGTCAGGGAAAGCAACAGACCTGAGCATTATGCGGTTTTCCTCTTCAATGTTTAGGCTGTTGACCAACTGTTGCAGGTTGTACTTGCGTCTCTCAATGCTTCATTTTATTTTTGAAGTCCAACCAGGACTCAGGTAGCTTCTCAATAAGAGCATCAGTTAGAAATACATCATTTACCTCTGCTCCTTCGGCATTCATATCAGCAACTAGATTTTCGAATTCATGCACTTGTTCGACTATGAATTTTGTGTCTACCATTTTGAAATTCATCCATCGCCCCACAGCATACTTCCTTCTTCCGGCATCGTCAGTGGCATATTTTTGGCGCAATAAGTCCCATTTTACTTTGGCAGACTTATGGCCAGAAAACATGTCAAATAACGAGTTTGACATGCGCTGAAGGATAATGGCTAGGGCTATCTTATTATCCTTTTCAAATTTAGGACTGACCTGTTGGGATATGGCAGCTGTTTGTGGAGCAGACGTTTTTGGATCAGATGGAGTGATCACGACAGTTACTTGGTTATCTCCCTCAGAGGCTCCCTTTTCTTTCTCGGTGACTTGCTTGTCTTTGTCTTGAGGTTGCACAACATGAGTGGCTACGGATGGAATGGCCGTTGGCAGCATGCATGCTTCAGAGTCAGCATATATTATGTAATCCACATCTTGACCTTCTAGTAGCATGATGATCTTTGCAGCCCATCTCCTGTAGTTGAGTCCACCGGTAAGAGGTTCGACCGAGGTGACATCGCTGTTGGGTTTGGGTTGGTGAGACATTCTTGTTTTCGCTAAATGCTTTTAATTGTTGGGTTTTTTGTGGAGAAATCACGAACTGGAAAAACAAGAATGGAATGTATGTGTTTATAAAACACAAGTTAATTTAGGCTGGCGAAGAATTTGCAGAAACAAATAAAGGGATAACGCGCTGTGTCATGTTATGCACTAACACTTCCTTAAAAGCATTTAGGCGACCAGGGACATCGCATGCTTTCGACAGGTTGAACACAGAACGTATGTATATTTATATATATAAAGCTCAGACTTTTCTGTGAAGGGAGGAAGAAGGAATGCAGGATTTGAATGAATAATGAAGACTGAAGGAGGCAGTATATATACTGCAAGCTACAACTGCCATCCTTCATGCCAGCCACAACTTGGAGAAATTTGTGGTAGGAAGAGAAAGGCTCACTGCCACGTGCAGTAAGTTTAACGCAAGAATAAACAAAAACTTGGTGAAGGGGATCTGATCCACAAAATTAGGGGAGAAAAGTCACTAATTCCTTTTTCCCTGTAAATGTTTCCAAACAGAAAGCACCCGTATTTTAGAGCAATACTACAAATGGGGGATTTAAGGTTTCAAGTTAACTCACTTCTTCATGGGGTGCTTTCTGGTCAATTTTTTTGGGTGACAAAGAAAACCCTATAAATGTATAGTAATTGACTTGATGAGATTGGGATTCATGATTTACCTCTTTCACGATATTCTTGTTCTCAGAACGCCTCTCAATGGTGAACACGAAAAAAGCCGACAATGGTTGCTTTGGTTTCAATGGATCTTTCTCCTTCCTGTACACAATTAAATCAACAAATTAAAATGAGATATATTTGGGACATACAGAAGATAGAAAGGAATTGAATTACTAAAAGTTGATGGAGATTATTGTGTATGTAGATCCATGAATTGAATTACCTCATTCCACTGGTCCTTGCACCATAACATATAAGGTATGCCGGCCTTTTCTTTCTCTCCCAGGATTTCAGAATTGGGAAGTTCTGGAGAAAGTTATCAATCAAGATTAATGACAACGCCGCAATAATAATAAATTAAAGATTATTTCTATTTATTTCACGTTTTAGGTGAAGAATCAAGGAATTGAAGCAAGAAAACAGTACCAGAGTGGGTTTGAACTCCTTCAACAGTTCCTTTTTCTGCTTCAATGGCTTTCTTCGCAGGGATGGCAATGGGCATTTCTCCAACGGCGGCCATGGCTTTTTATCTGGAGTTTGAAATGAGAAAGAAACGGCTAGTTGCAGTGATTTTCCTTTCTTTATACAAACAGGTGAAGAAAAACGCTCATTACAAAGGTTGGAATTGCTTGAATGACATTTTTAAGAAGTATTTCTCTCCCAACCCTAGATAAGAATCTATGAGTCCAGCTTTTGATTCGTCCCACTACCTTGTCCTTGATAAAACCCACAATTTCACACTTGTTCCTTCCAATGACTGAGGGAAGCCCAAGATAATTTCCATTCAAATTGCCTTCCCCAATACCCATGATGTTGCAAAAGGAGTCCTTAGAATGAGTACTTGACCAGAGGTTGAAGTGAAGGACTCAAAGGTGTTTCTAAGGGATGTGGCTTCAGAAGGAGTAGCTCTGCAAAAGATATAGCAGTCATCTGCAAAGAAAAGGTTCGTGATTGTTAGGGAATTCCTGGCTATGGATATGTCATGGATCAGACCTTGGTCTTGCGATTTTTGGATTAGGTGGAAAGATACAAAAACCAGGATGAAGAGATAGGGTGAAATCGGATCTCCTTGTCTTAGACCTCTATTAGGATTGACATGGCCAATTTCCTTTCCGTGGAGTAGAATGGTGTAGTTCACCGTTATCATTTCTCTAATCAGATTGACAAAGTAATTGCAGAAGCCCATTTTTTCAAAACTGTGAAAAGGAAGTTCTAGTTCACTCTATGAAACGCTTTGATTCTTCCTCTTAAGGTAATGATTAATTTCAAAAGCCAACATAACATTACCGAATATGAGTCTTCCTGGAATGAAAGTAGATTGAGATTCGGACACTATAGTTGACACGGATAGGCGGATCCACATGGGAGTTGTTGGAAATCTTTTCATCAACCAACACACATTGAAGGGAAGAGCTATGTTTTTGGGACCATATGTTACTCGCATTGTCAAGAATTCCCGTCTGTTCCAAATCACTAAATCGAGTGTTGGCAAAATGCAACTCATCACCGTTCACCATGTTAGGAGGATTTTCAAAGGGAAGAAATCGAAAAAGAGGGCGTGTGTGACCGAGGATGTTGATGATGAGGAATTGAAGGAGGAGGATGATGGTGATGATGATGATAATGGTTTATTGATTGGGCTGGGTCTGGCCCAATTCGGCCAGACCTCGACCAGTCTTATTAATTAAAAAAAAATAGACCTTCCTTGAGTTTTTAGCATGTTATTTCATCATCATATTTGGATTTCTTCTAGCTTAATTGTTCAATTTACGTTTTAGCTACCAATCAATTCGATTTTACATCCAACGAGAACCCGTTGGACAGAAATTCCGACCAACATTTGGTGTCGGTCGGAACTTCCGTCCAACGCGTGAGTGTTGGATGGAAATTCCATTCAACTTTCCATCCACTTCTATTTTTTATGGAAATTTGTGATTTTTTACAAATTACCGACCAACATTATTGTTGGACGAAAAATTAAATTGGTAGATTTAAACTAGAAGAAGTCCAAATATGATGATAAAAAATAGAGCAGGCCAAAAAACCAAAAGAAGACCATTTTTTATTACTAAGACTGCTCCAGGTCTGTCCGAATTGGGCATGACCCGGTATAACCCATCGTCATCATCTTCTTCTTCTGGTATGACCAAATATACCACCGGTAGGCAAATCCCTAGTCCTATAAGGTAGACAAATCGACCACCGATACTCTAAGTATGTTCTGACGCATCAGCACCGGGAACTCGACTAGGCCACTTCTCATCCACAATCAAAATTAAAAATGAGCTCGGGAAGTCATCATATCTACTCCATTGTGCTAACGATTCTCGCAACATAGGGAGTAGGGGGCTACTAATAGGATTGTAGGGTAACTCGCTCAACCTACGAGGCTCACTAAAAGCAATTCCCGACCGTAATGCACTTCCCGAGCAGAATGACCTTGGTGACTATAGCACACCATAGCATACTTCCCGAGCATAATAACCTTACCGGTCTCATTAGACTTTCGGGTCTGCTAGCATTTCTCCACTTGGTACTCTCGATTAATAAAGCGAGCGAAAAAAGGAAAAATCGCCCCGTTCATATAATTTTCGATTTACGAAACCTTAATCAAAGATTAACCAAACACGATCGGCCAAAAACGATCTTGGAACTAAGTAACCTAGGTAAGTGTCTGACCAAGATCAAAATAGCTACGACCAGTTAGCCCGAGTAAAGGGTGTTGGGAAAAACTTTCCCACTTATGATCGTTAAAGATCACTAGAGGTCCTTTGGACCGCGAATAAAATCTAATCCCTTGATTAGTAAGACCTGATTGCCCGAGTAAGACTTGATTAGTAGATCTCTTGATTAGTAAGATTTGACCTCTCAATCATATTTCAAATCCGATCCCTAGATCAGTAGAATTCAAACGACCTTTGTAGTCCAAAAACCGGCGTTTAAGGTTGTGCTCCTTTTTACTTGGCTAAGATTTTTTTCAACTGCATTTTTTCTTAGCCTAAGGTTTTTCAACAAGGCAACCCACGTAAGTCACGAACTATGTAATCAAATTTTCCAGCCTAAACCCTTCCTCATTAACTCGACGTCAGGGCACACAGTGGGGGGCTATTTGATAGGGAATATACCCGGGCATGCAATTTACTATACAATATACGATCCTAAGTGATCCAGATTCGAGTCAAGGTCGTGTGGTCGAGTCAAAGTCAATATTCAAAATCAAATATTTTAGGCCTATATAAAGACCATTAGACTCTCAAGGTTAGGGGCTTTTGCTCTCTTGGCACTCTTCTTTTCCTAAACTATCTCTGTCTTTAGAACATGGAATAAAAAGCCCTTTTGAGCCATTTTCGAGCATCCTCCTTTGTCATACACTTTGATATACACACTATCTACACATTTTGTACATCATCAATATTATTGCTATTGAATTTATTATTTTTCACAAAACTTCGTGTACAGATCAATACATCAAACAAGCAATTTACATCATCAATATTGCTATTGAATTTATTATTTTTCACAAAATTTCTTTAACTTGTAGGGGCCCCTAATATGGTGAATTGTGTTAATTTAAATATAAAAAAAAAAATCGATCCAACTAGTTTTAGCGTTATCATCTTATCATTAACTCACAATAATAATTATTGCAGAAGTATGAGAAAATAATGATTTTATCTTCATCAACCCAACACAATAACAATTATTGCGAATAATGTAACCCATAAAATGACAATTATATATTATTGTATTATAATCAATTCATGTTATATATTCGTATAATACAAGTAATTATGAAATAATACAACCAATCAACTAATCATTAATGGCTGGGAAACAACGGACTTGTGACAAAAAAACAAACAATGATTACATTTCATGCCCAAACAATATTTCTTTGGTTCTAAAACAACAATGGATTAAAAATTTAGCACGAAAAATAAAATATCATATGCATATACCTACAATCCTTCATCATTAAATAAGTTCTACCAATTTTATTATATTTCTAATTTTGGGTCCAGTACACAATATTAAAAATACAAAGTATTTACTAATCATTGCCAATTATTGACTTATTGTTAAGGAATTAAATAATTTAATTACTTAAATATATTTTTTGTGTCTTAGGTTGTTTTAGTCAAATAGGTGTTAACACAATGTATTTATTTTTTACAAAAAGGTATTACTTACTGATATTTTTTCATACTCACGAGTGAACCAACTATTAATATATGTATATTCATTAAAAAATTTTAAATTATACATCTAACCAGTAATCGTTGAAATTTATTGTTAATAAATTTAATAATTTAATTACCTACATATAAGTATGAACCAACCATCTTCAAAAAAAATAAGTATGAACCAACCAGTATAACATATGTATATTCATATATTTTAATATTTTTTAAATAAAAAAAGGGAAAATTGCATCTTTGGTCCCTGAGTTTTAACCAAGTTCCGACTCAGTCCCTGAGTTATGACCGTATCCGAGTTTAGTCCCTCAGTTATGAACAAAGTGGCGCATTTGGTCCCTGGCCGTTAAAACTAACGGAAAAATTAAAAAATAATTAATATTTGAGGGGTAAAATAGGAAAATCACATTTTATTCTCCTTCTTATATCAAAATCACTTTTATAACATTATTTTTCACTTCTTAGCCTCTTATTTTCAATATTTTTCAATTCTTAAAAGCATTTCAATAATTTTAGTATGACTTGTTAGGAGCCTGACTCTCATATAACAAACTTAAAACCTATTACAAACAAAGAAACACTTGATCATTGTGTTTAGGCATCTGAAAACACTATCCTAATAATTTTCGATTTTCTTTACTAAGCAACAAAGATAATCAAACTAGAACTTTTGAGATACAAAACTCTGTTTTCCCAGAGTAATGAAAGAGGAACCTAAGAATCAATTATGAAAATTTTAAAAACTTTTGTAACTTCAAAATATTGCATATAGCATACAAAATATTTTTTACATACTAAAAATCTCAAGTTATTCTTTTGGTGAAATTCTCATAATAGCAACCTGAGAAATTTGAAATTATTTTGTATATCAGAAGTTCTAGTTTGATACCTTTGTTGCTTAGTAAAGGAAACCAAAAATTATTTGGATAGTATTTTCAGATGCTTAAAAACAATGATCAAGTGTTTTTTTGTTTGTACTAGGTCTTAAGTTTGTTATACGAGAGACAGACTCGTAACAAGTTGTTAGAATATTAATCTAGAGCAATGTGTATCCTAGAGCAATGTGTAGTCTTGAGCATTGTGCCATTCCTAGAGTAGTGTGATAGTCTTGAGCAGTGTGTAACTCATGACTATATATGTGTGTGTACCAGTGTATGTAGAATGCAGAAAATGAATATACAAAAATATTAGAGTAAAGCTTATTTCCTTCTTTAGTTTCTAACACAAGTCATACTAAAGTTATTGAAATGCTTTTAGAATTGAAAAATATTGAAAATAAGAGGCTAAGAAGTGAAAAATAATGTTATAAAAGTGATTTTGATATAAGAAGGATAATAAAATGTGAATTTCCTATTTTACCCTTCAAATTTTAACTATTTTTTAATTTTTCCGTTAGTTTTAACGGCCAGGGACCAAATGCGCCACTTCGTTCATAACTGAGGGACTAAACTCGGATACGGTCATAACTCAGGGACTGAGTCGGAACTTGGTTAAAGCTCAGGGACCAAAGATGCAATTTTCCCATAAAAAAATTAGAAATGCATGAAGATGTCTCCAAGAGTTTGCATATCACGGCTCATTATTGTTTGTATTTGCCACAAGTCTATGACTAACACGGCTCCATGGGAGGAGTGTTACCCAAGAAGTGTTTTTCTTGTTCATCCGGTTCAAGAAACCTTCCATGTTTGAAATCCATTTTGAATTTCATTCCTCCTCGGAGAAAGCACCCTTATTTTAGAACAATACTAAAAATGGGGGATTTAAGGTTTCAAGCTAACTCACTTCTTCATGGGGTGCTTTCTAGTATTTTTTTGGGTGACAAAGAAAATCCTATAAATGTATAGTAATTGAGTTGATGAGATTGGGATTCATGATTTACCTCTTTCACGATATATTCTTGTTCTCGGCACGCCTCTCAATGGTGAACACGAAAAAAGCGGACAATGGTTGCAATGGATCTTTCTCCATCCTGTACACAATTAAAGCAACAAATTAAAATGAGATCAATTTGGGACATACAGAAGATAGAAAGGAATTGAATTACTACAAGTTGATGGAGATTATTGTGTATGTAGATAATTTTGGAGCATGGATTGAATTACATCATTCCACTGGTCTTTGCACCATAACAGATAAGTTATCAATCAAGATTCTTTTCTTTCTCTCCCAGTGATTTCAGAATTGGGAAGTTCTGGAGAAAGTTATCAATCAAGATCAATGACAACGCCGCAACAATAATAAATAAAAGATTATTTCTTCTACGCCTTCGAGGCCCCTCTCTTGGATTCCTTCTGAGATAGACTCTCATGGTTCTCTTTCCCGGCGGACTCTTCTACCGGAAACGTCTGCCGCGGCCAAGACATTGGCCTCGCTTGATGAAGCGTTTTTCTGCTTCAATGGCTTTCTTCACAGGGATGGCAATGGACATTTCTACAACGGCGGCCATGGCTTTTTCTAGTCGTTATACCGTGGACCATGGTCCACCATGCATTGTGGACCATGGATCATGGCTGATACTGCAGTTGTGTTAAACTGATATTGTAATTGTGTTGAACGGATATTGCAGTTGGGTTGAAAGGAAATTGCAGTTTCGCAGAAAAGAGGCCATGTCATCCGTCTGGAACTGCAGTTGTGTTGAACTGATACTGCAGTTGTGTTGAAAGGATAATGCAGTTGTGTTGAACGGATGAACGGTCTCTGTTCCGCGCAACTGCAGTTTCCACACAACTGCAGTATCTTTTCAACACAACTGCACTATCCGTTTAACACAACTACAGTATCTGTCATGATCATGGTCTATAATGCATTCTGAACCATGGTCCACAATATAATTTGAGGGCTTTTTCTCTGGGAAAAAGGGAGTTTGAAATGAGAAAGAAACGGCTAGTTAAACAGGGAGGGCTTATATTTTAATTTTTAAACGGAGAACTTTTGAAATTCAAATAAATTAATAAATGTAAGTATGTAACCGTTGCAGATTGCATCAAGTGGAAATATCTTCAAATAAAATGGTTCAACATTGCTAGGACGTATAAATCATTACTCTTTCAATGAACCATGAAGAACTCTTGTTGGATTTCATAATATAAAATAAATCTAGTTCTCAAATCTGACACTACTACTATTATTATTATTAGTATTAGTATTAGTACTATAATAATAATTTTCTCAAAATTAAGATACAGTTCATCTAAACAAATAATCTTATCAAAATCAATTTATATATGAGTTCAGCGTCTATGAAACTAGATTCAAAACTACATTCAAATCAATTCGCAGTCTATGAAACCATATTGAAAAGTAAAATAGAAAATATGCTCTTAGCGGACAATCTCAGTTTTGAATATTTGTTATGGCGTAAATTTTAAAAAAATAAAATAAAATACGGAGTAAAAGAGCTTACCTCTTTCTTTGCTATGAACAAATCTCAAAATACTATATTATTCTTTTGAAGGAGGACTATGGTTTTTTGTTGATGTTAGAGAAGAGCCTAAGAATGTTGAACTGAAGGGAGGAGAGGAGGAGCTTGGTATACTGATGAGTGATGAAGAGGGGAGATAATTTAGGGTAAAAATGGGAGTTGGGAACCCGTGCATTCTGAATTTCTTTTTTTTTTTTGAATGCTACTGACTCTATTACAGTGTAGTATCTGTTCATAAACTACTTTCTCAACCTACTGAAGAACAAAGAGACAGCAACGCCTCCACTGAGGCTCGAACCCACCACCTCCCGTATACAGGGAAGGGTTTATTCTGAATTTCTGATGAGGGGACTTGCCACCTGCTTTTTGACCACCTTCTTTTTGACCAATTAGACACATTTCAGCTTTTGTATTTTGGAGTGAGAAAATATTATTTTTAGTTCCTCAATTATAATATATGTATCAATTTGGGTCCTTAACTATTAAAAATTTTAAATTAGGTGTATGAGTATTCAATTTGTATCATATTTGGTCATTGACTATTAATCATTTCAAATTAGGTGCATGACTATTCATTTTGTATCACATTTGGTCCTACCGTTAAATTCTCCGGCCAAATTTCCGGCGAAGCCACTTGTGACCGACTAATTTATTTAATTTTTATTTTACAAATTATTTTAATACTCTGTAACTTTTAAATAAAAAAAACTTAAAAATAAAAAATAATAATAAAAAAAATAGAAAATGCATGGTCACCCCCGATGACTTCGCCGGAAATTTGACAGGAAAATTTAACGGCAGGACCAGATGTGATACAAAATGAATAGTCATGCACCTAATTTGAAAATGTTAATAGTCAATGACCAAAAGTGATACAAATTGAATAGTCATTGACTTAATTTGAAATTTTTAATAGTCAAGGACCAAAATTGATACATGTATTATTGTTGAGGGACTAAAAATGATATTTTCTCTTTTTGAATCCATTTCAAATTAGTTTCAAGACTTTCAACGTCAAAGAAAACGCCCTTACTATTGAAGAATTTTTACATTTGGTCTTCATTATTAATTTTTTAATATTTAGGATTCGTTTAGAAAACAGGAAAATGACTTCCAGAAAAATAACTTTCGAAAAATGAGTCATTTTTCAGAAACATTTTTCTTTACAATGTTTGGTTGCGTTATGGAAAACTGTCATGGTGTGTTTGGTTCATTTTGGCCGAGAACATGCAAAAAGGTCATTCTGACCATTCCGAAAAATGACTTACGGAAAAATTATGTAAGTCATTTTTCGGAAAAATGAACTGATTTTCATTGGTCAACGAAAAACATTTTCCATTGACCGCATTTTTCGGGCGTGGCCAAACACCAAAAATTCGAAAAATATTTTCCAAAAGTCATTTTCCGGGGTACCAAACACACCCTTAGTGTAACACTTTTAAAATCTTGTCACATTTAGGGTGTGTTTGGAAAGCAGGAAAATGATTTCCGGAAAATGAGTCATTTTCCAGAAAATATTTTCCTTTCTTGTGTTTGGCTACAGAACAAAAAATTGTATTTGTGTGTTTGGTATATTTTCCAGAAAATGCCAAGAAAATGGAAAAAAAACGTTAAATCATTGGCCGAGACTGGTTTCGGAAACCAGTCGCCGGCAGACTGGTCTGGAAACCAGTCCTCGTCTGACTAGTTTCCAAACCAGTCGGCCGGCGACTAGTTTCCGAAACGAGTTGCAGTCGCCGACTGGTCTCCGTCCAGATTTTGTTTGCTCGGAAGTCGGAAAATGAAGATTCCAAACTTGGGAGGCAGAAGAACAAGAAGAAGTAGGTTTAGCAAGTTCTGGAAAATGACTTCCCCCCAAAAAAAGGGGAAGTCATTTTCCATAAAATGAGGTTTTTTTCCATTGACCACAAGCTAATTTCCATTGACTTCATTTTCCTTCTCCTTCCCAAACACCAAAAACCCGAAGAAATCATTTTTCGGGTTTCCAAACACACCCTTAATTTTTTTTGACTTAATTTCTAATTATCAGTGAATCAAATTAAATTATGCGCTATGTAAATTATGTACCTTGAGTGACATAATGGCCCTGTTTGGTAAATAATCAGCCTATCAGCCAATTTTGGCTTATTTAACCACTATTAGTTGTTTGGTTAATAAGCTTTTTGTAACTCCAAAATACTAAAATTCAAAAGGCTACTCAAAGCAGCCATTTCAATTAGCTTTTTGAGAAAAGAAATTATACCAAACAGCCATCAGCAAACTGTCAAGTTATTAAACAACTTTCTACAATCAACCAATATTATCAACAAATAATACCTTCTAACCCAAACAGCCAACCCAATCAGCCAACAACCATTTACCAAACAGAGCCAATAACTTTGTCTTTCAAAATAAATAACTTATATAGTGTATAATTTATTTTGGTTATTGATGAGTAATGATAAAACAAAAAAATTAGATTGGATAGACTAAACGTCTATACGTAACAAAATTTTAAAAGTTTTGCACCTGTGAAAAATTATTAGGTGGTGATATGAATATGAAAATTGTTCAATAGTCCTGGGATAAAAAAAGGTGAAAAATTCTCTATATAATAATAGATCATGAATACATTCATTGCTAATGGCACTTAATCACACAGTTACTTCTACCAAATGAACAATGAGTACAAAATTGAAAACAATGAGTACAAAATTGAAAACATATGCAACTTTTTTCTTTGAATATCATCACAATAAGTTTGGTGATAATGATTCACGGATATTGTTGTCTTTTCTCGGTCGTTATACCGTAGATCATGGGTCATGACTAATATTGCAGTTGTGTTGAATTGATACTGCAGTTGTGTTAAAAGGGAACTGCAGTTACGCGGAACAGATGTCATTTCATCCGTCTGGAACTGCAGTTGTGTTGAACTGATACTGCAGTACTATAATTGTGTTAAACGGATACTGTGGTTGTGTTGAACTGATATTGCAGTACTGTAATTGTGTTAAACAGATACTGTAGTTGTGTTGAACGGATGAATGACCGAGGTTCCACGCAATTGCAGTTTTCTTTCAACACAACTGCAGTATCAGTTCAACATAACTGCAGTATCAGTCATGACTATGGTACACAATGCATTGTGGACCATAGTCCACAGTATAATTTGCAGTTTTTTCTTATTTGTTTGATATTCCAATTTGTTACTCCTCAATATCTAATCATAATATTGATTTTGTATGGATTGTTCCCCTACAAGAGTTTGTATTTTGTCAGAAATTATTAATTAAAAAAAATAGTGACGCAATATCTAGCAAGCCTATGAGCAACATGGTTTGCAGAACAATTGACATATA
>NXFB01000217.1:108640-124902 GCA_002525835.2 Ipomoea batatas | reverse complement strand
CAACCCCCCCCCCCCCTTCTAGACTCTTAGCGTTATCACCGGGACCAACAGAATGTTTTACAAAACTTAGCATAAAAGATAGACAAGAAGATAAATATAAGAATAATCAAGAACAACATGAATCAGTTAAGAGTTGACAACGAGAACTTACTGCTTGTCTTCTTTTCTTTTCTTGTTGATGGCTGCTCATGTGTTGATGGGATCTTTCGTGTCTACTAGACTTAGATAGTCATCAGTGACAAGAAAGTATAAGTAGTTCCTGAAAGCCTCCCCAACGAACTCTCCTTCGATCACTCCATCTTTCCACCATGTAACACATTCTTCTGGAGACATATTGCTGTGAAGTGATGTCTTTGTATGTGCCAACAGATTGAAGATGAGATGACATATTGCTTTTCTGTTTGTTGTTCATGTATCTTTTTCCTTCTTCGTCGATCTTCTTCTCTCCTTCTTTCCATTTCCAGTGTACGATGGACCCTTAAGTTTTCTGCTCGTTTAGCTTCCTCCATTGATTTGCTTGTTGTCCGTGGAGCTTTTGGAGGAGGTCCAGCTGTTAATGGTTCACTTGCTGCCCTTTTCTTGCTAGTTGATGTCCCCCTTTGATTTCCCTGAGTATTTTCCCCCTTGGTGGCATCATCTGCGCGGGAAAGAAGGGTGGACATACCTTCGAAGAGTGATTGGAGCTGGGCAGGCACTTGGTTCGACAAGTCATCGAGTGTAGCTTGGATTGTGTCCTGTTGAAGTTCACTGGAATTTTGGAAGGCTCGAAGCTCTGCACGTAACTCGGCTAATTCAGCTTTCGCACTTTCAGCCTCTGCACGAGCTATTGCAGCCTCATCTACAGCTCTCCGTGCTGCATCCTCAGCCCATACTGCTTGTTCGAGAAGTTCTTCATGACTGGCTTGAGATTCACTTGTGCCAACCGCAGGCATTGCAACGTTCCGAACAATGGTCAATATGTGCTCAAGTTGAGCCATCCTCTTAGATTGATCAACCATGAATTGGCGCACCTCACCAATGAAAGCTTTTTCGGCCTGTTGATCATAATCAGAAGAAGGAGAATTAGAAGTACCTTTTATCGGAGGGGACTTGGGTGCTTCCCGATTTCCACCCATGATTTGCAGTTGCGAGTCCACCTCTCGATTGAGTTTCTGAGGTGCAGCAGGGACATTGGGTTTAGAGCTTGAAGGTAGCTCAATGTCAGGCGCTTCCCGGTTTCCACCTGAGGGATGGATCACTTCTTGCTCTTCACCTCTCGAACCTGGAGCCTCAGCATTAGCAGCTGGTGGGATTGGATCAGCCAGGGAAGGAGCTTCTGTAATGGACGCTTCCCGATTTCCATCCAATGGAAGTTCCCCCTCAACGTCACCTCTCGAACCAGTGCTGGGAACTTGATCATCTGTTGGTCGGGCTGGAGTAGAAGGATGTGATGCATCGACAGGTGCTTCCCTGTTTCCACCGTTGATGACTACATCTTCCCCCTCAGTACCTCTCGAACCAGCAGGACTTGGGACATTCTGCTCACGTTGCTCATCAGATTGCAACTCAGACTGCTCAGGTGAATCTGGAATCACTATTGTTTCAGGAGCAGCTGGTGCACTCCATCTTTCTCTATCAACCATCCTAGCTGCAAAGGTTGATGATGTGTCATCTGGTAGTAGGAATGGTGAAGGCAGTTCCATATCGATGGGAAAACCTGGGAGTTGGAGCAACGGTATGTCACCCTCTCGAACTGTCTGTGCTACATCGGTGTCATTTGAGGGTGTGGACTCAGGTGGTGGCAGAAGTAGAACTGTGTTGGGTGCCACCTCAAGTGCTTTAGAGGTCTCGGATTCACCTCTCGAAGAAGCTACCTGTGCGTCCAGAGCAGAGTCACTAACTTGAGACAGAGGGATTGCGGCTGTTGCAATGGGATTTTCAGGATCATCTCTCGCAACACCCGATGTTTCTCTCGGACCTCTCGTATCCTCTACCTGATGTCCCAAGGATAAAGCAGTGGCGAGCCTGATATCTTCTTGAAATTGAGCTTCTACATCAGGATCCGCTTCAGGCTCAGCTACGGCTTCAGCTTCTTGTGTATCAACAATGATGCCCTTCCCTTTGTCAGATCGACCAAGATTCTTCCTGGCCACGTGCATCTCATGGGCATGATTTAGAAGTTCAGTGGCTGGGATTTCAGTGAGATCTAACCAATTTAAGGCAAAGTCCTCCTCAGCCACAATATCTGCTGCTCTCGAAACCAGTTGATCAATCGGACCTGTTCTCCAGTTGATCCATCGAAGTACTCTAGAGAAGTCATCTAAGCTAGGCACATCTTCAACACTTTGATTCAACTGAGAAGTGACTTCAGCATTCAACTCATCAAAGTCAGCATATAGGAGTTCTGTTGGCGATGCACATTCCACTGCGTGTTTATTTATCTCTCGATGATCACCCGAGAGATCACGAGTCAACCCAACATCTGCTATTGTTCTTGCAATTGACCCTTCGATCTGAGCAGATTCATTGGGTGTCAAAACTACATTTTGAGCACATTGCACTGGGTCCCTGACCACAGTGCCCTGATCATCAGCAGCTGCTTTAACTGAGATTTGAGCTTCTGCTGCTGGAACTGTTATCTCTCGAACCACCTCCCGTGGTTCCTCAGCATCGGCCTGCACTGGATCACTGATCCCAGTGCCTTCAACCTCTCGAACCTCCTCTCGAGGCTCAACCACAGACTCATCAGCACCCTCAGCACCATCATCAACATGCAGATCAACACATAAAGTTCCTGACAGAGACCTGGTAGGGGGCACTCTCTCAACCTCAGCGGCCAATGTAGCCTGAGGTTCCCCCTAGGCTTGTGCCCTGTCCTCGAATGGTACTTGGATTACAAAGGGTGTCACCTCTCGAACCTGAGTGATGGCGACGGTTTTGGCTTTCTTAGCCCTCTTTGGCAAGGCGACCCTCTTGATCAGGGTATCCAGAGGCTCAACATCATATTCCTTCTCTTGGGTTTGGGCTTTCCTTTTGCCCCTTCCTTTTGGCTTTGAGGGAGAAGGTGCAACTTTTATACCTTTAGCTTTCGGAGCTTGAGATTTCGTCCTACGCATATAGGTATTCCGATGAACCTCTCGCCCTTCCCTTAGTTTTAAGCCCTTCAAACTCAATAAGTATTGAACAACAAAATCGAAACCAACCTTTTTACTGATCATCAGGTTGGTGTTGGAAATTGAGCTCTGCACTTGTTGTTGGAGGAAGTTGAAGATGATATGGGCCCAGTCCATTTGATTGTTGTTCCAGATGGCATGGAGGATTTTGAGGATGTCCAGATTAATCTCGTCAGTTCCGGACACCTTGCCGAGCACGAATTTCATGATTAGGTCGGCTGCCATCGCAAATCTCTCCTTCAAGTGGAACTTGCGGAGGGTAGAGGATGCTCTGGGCGGTGCAGTCTCCAATCGGATTTTGTCCCAAAAGGCTTGTTTATCCAAATTGTAATCCGAGAGATGCTTGAATGCCTCCTCTGACTCGGCGAAGTCGAACGCTGCCCTCAGGTCACTAATAGAGGTCGTGATATGGATTTCATTGAAATGACTTTCAATTTCGCCCTTCGTGACCTTCGCATTCGCGAACCATTCGGTGAAGTCGAGGTCATGGATGGTTTGGTAGTCGTACGTCATATACTTCATTAGTCCTGCCTTCTCGAACTTCTTCAGGACCTTCTCCGCCATCTGTGGGTTCGTTGAGTGGGTGACGAGGCCATTTCTGTCAAGGATACTCCCCGCCTTGACTTGTTTGATCTGAGCTCGAATGTGGTTCAGCTCCCTCTGGTATGCGACGGAAGATGAGGTTGATATTGAAGATTCGGACGCCATTGTTGAAAGCTTGATGTTTTGGAGGGAATGTGAACAGTGTTTAGGATTTGGGAATTTTTGGGTATTCGGTTTGAGCTTGAATCCGGGTAAAGATGATGGATATGGCTTTTATATCTTGCGGATTCGGGTCGAAAAGAGGGTAGGGTTGAGAATTGAACCCGATTTGAGATCTCGGTTATTTTAAAAGAAGTAAAAGGTCAGAAACACCCTTTATAACGGTTATGTATATAAGGTATGGTGAGGGTATTTTTGGAAGTGTTTGGAACAGTTTCAAGGTGGGATTAAAAATATAAGACATCTTTATGAGCATGCTCCCATTAATCAAGATAGTGACCTTAAAACATGGGAAACTGTCATTAACCGAAGACCACATGGCTAATGTGAATTTTCAAAATAGCCGTTCCACTTATGTCCGTTAAGCTCATTAGTTTTACCTCTCGAAGGTAAACTCTCGACTGTGCTAGTTTAAGGATCTTCCCTCTGAGTGATTGATCCCTAAACCTCATTATTCCTTCATCTAAGCATTTCTGTAGTTAAGGATCTTCCCCCTGAGTGATTGATCCCTAACCCTCCTTATCCCTCCATTTAGAGATACGTAGATAGTCAGTTTGTTATCTTTCGAAGTGATATCTTGAACTACCCTTCTTCGAGACATATCGTTTATGGCCAATACTGAAAAGGTATCTCTCGAACTATCTTTCGAACACAGATTGCGATAAAAGGAACAAGATTGATTCATCCAAAAGATATCACTTGGAACATTTCCTTAAGTTCATTTAGTGATTTCCAGATACATTACATATGAATCAATATCCTATTAGATTCCATAGAAACTTTCGTTTGGCCTTGGAGAGCCATATAGGAATCTATTGTTAGAACAAGAACTAGCCATCTAAATCCTATTTGGCTGAGTAACAGAACTAGAGGTGGCTAATTCTTCTTGTTATTCTCTACCTCTCCGCTGCCGCCTTCCTCACAGGTTTCATCTCCCCTTCCCTTGGTTCTCCATTTGGTTGAGGGAGATCCTTTTCCGGAATGCACAACTGAAGGAGTCCCACTTATACGAGACTCTTCTCCTGATTCCAGTATCCCATCATTGTGGATCTCCACGCATTTGGGGATCCATTCACCTTGGATGGGAATAGGATGCTTGCTTGGATTATCAGGAAGCTCCGCAATCTGTTCACCCTTCGTTGATTCTGGATAGTTCTCTCCTTGAAAGTCTTTGGACTTGGTTGCTGATTTCCTTCCTCTATACCAGAATGGTACATCGTCTTTTCCTTTCTTCCTCTCCATGAAGAAGTCGATGACATAAACTGATGAGAAAAACCCCTCTATTTATAGCCCAAAAGGTTAGCACTGTAGAGTCACGGGAAGCTATATGAATGACCATTCAATGCTGCATAACTCCAAAGCTGCCATAAAGTTGATGAAACCGCTCCTCACATGCGTAACAGTTCATGGCACTTAATACAAGAAGATAAGATTTGACCATTCAACCCAATTCTATCATTCCCAATTCTAACCCTATTTGAGAGAACCTATTTTCACATAAGGCTTTTGTGAAAATATCTGCTAGTTGCTCCTCCGCTGTAACATATTCCAAAGTTATGTCCTTTTTCTCAACATGATCTCGGATGAAGTGATACTTTATATCAATGTGCTTTGTCCTTGAATGTAACACTGGATTGTGTGTAATAGCTATAGCACTAGTATTGTCACACATAATTTTTACCTCTTTACATTCAACCCCTGTAACACCCCGTAAATTCGTTCAAGCCTTACGACCGATAATTAATTCTTTTGGGCAATTTAATTATTTTAATTGGGCTAGTTCTTCCAATTTCGTATGTAGATACATGTATATATATATTTCTTGGAACCCAAATTCATTATTTTAATCAAGAGCCCAATTCTTGAATTTATTCTTGTAAAGGATTTATTCTAATTTGGATCCTTACAATTCTTATGTATAAGAGTATTCTTATAATGGCCCAATTCTATATATATACATATATTGTCTCTAAGACATTTAATTCTTAATATTATGGGCTTTCCTTATTCTATATATGTTTATTTATTTAAGAGATGAATTCCTTGGCCCAATGAATTAATCTTGTACATAATATTGTTACATATATATATAAAGAATGGAGCCCATTCCTTATTAAGTCTTTCACCCTAATATACACATATATGAATATATGTATTGTAGTATATATATTCAAGACTAAATTCTCCTAGAGGTTTTCACTCTCTCTCTTCCCTACCACTACACTCACGCCATTTTCATCCTCTTTCCCTTCAAAAATTGATCTTCATTTCATCTTCAAGTATTCAAGTCAAGATTGCTCTTTTAGGGTTGTTGGAGCTTGGGTAAGTGTATATACCTAGGAATATTCATTGCATCATATAGTTTTTATAACCTTTATGCAAGTTCTTATGTTTCTTTTGGGGTTCTTTTGGGAAAAGATGATCAAGAAGGAGGAGGTGCTTTGTGAAGTGTAGTGGGGATTTGCTTGGGTGAGAAGGGCTTCAAAAGGTAACCACTATGTCCATCAAAATCTATTTTTACACTCTCAATCTATATGGTATTATTTGGTGTTGGAATCCTGAAATTTCTTGAATGTTAGCCTTGTTCTTGATTATGGGATTTGTGTTTGATGGATTCATGAACTTGTGTCTTGATCCTTTGCCTATCGATGTTTATGAGCAATTGTTGGTATGGATTCCATGTTTATTTGACCTCTGTTGGATGAAATCTGTGTAGTATAATCTTATTTTCGTATTCTGGAACATTTCTTCGTGTCTGAGCCGAAGTCTGGGAGTGAGGGGTGAGTTTTGGCCTTGAGGAGCACCCTAGCGGCACAATGTAATCCGCTAGGGTCATCCGCAAGAACAAAACGGAGAGGGATGGCGGAAGGGGGTGTTCCGCTGAGGCGACCCGCCTTCTTCTTGCGGAGGAGTGCGGCGGAGGTCTGTGATCCGTTACTGTGTTCCGCTAGGTTTCCTGGAAAACTGTTTCCAGAGGCTGTTCTGTGATTTGTTGTCTGATTGTTTCCTTGTTGGTTCTGAACATTGTTGGAGTATTTTGTTGGGTATTTTACCATGTCTTTGGAGTATTTATTCATGTCTCTTGGTCCCTCTTTTGTACTCTTGCTTTGTTGATTCCTTGATTATATTATCTGGGAGTTGGTTTGTGTTCATAGTTGAGATGAACACTCTGATTGGTTGTTCTTGGGCTGAGTTGGAGTATGAATATGGAGTGGTGGATCTTTGAGTATCTCATGGTGGTTGATGGGTGAACTAACTGTGTTATTATTGATTATATTTGGGTTTCTACCCCTGTGATTGGACTTGGGTCCCTGTGATTGGGTTTCTACCCCTGTGATTGGACTTTTGTCCCTGTGATTGGGTTTCTACCCCTGTGATTGGACTTGGGTCCCTGTGATTGGGTTGTTACCCCTGTGATTGGACTTTGGTCCCTGTGATTGGGTTTATACCCCTGTGCTTGGGCATTTATGGCCTCTGTGATTGGGTTTCTACCCCTGTGAACTAACTTTTGGGTTGGTGTTTGGCATGAGGGTTGGTATGGCGGTTTGGAGGTTGGAATTGGGAGTTCTTTCTTGGTATTATGTATTCGTGAGTTTCCTTGTGATTATTCGGTTAAGTTGTATCTTAGTGGATATCTTGTTGTTCCTCGTTATGTTACGGTTTGGTTGGTTCCTTTGTGATCATTTCATTAGAATTATGATTCAATTGATATCTTGTTTATGGACTTGTTGTCTTATACATCCGTTATTGAATATTGGTTTCATTTGGAGGAGTCTTGGTTTGCAATTCATTCAGTTTATCATTGTTGAGTATCCGTTTTTAATTAAAGAGCAGTTTGTTGGTGTGTATATTCTATACGGGTGTGTAAACCTATTTACAACCTTATGTATATCTATACTTCCTTGCGGGTGTGAATGGGCGTTATTTAGCAGTCTTTTGCTAATGGTTCCTTGTGTGTTTTGCCAGGTTCGCAATAAAGTCTAAGCATGAGCGCGATAGAGATATATCCGTATGAGGAGGCTAGACTAGTTTGTTATGCTCTTAGACTCATGTTTTGGGCCTGTGTGCCACTATGAGATTCTATATACATATGTTTTAGATTTTTGGATCTTTTTGGGATATGTTTGAGGATTTATGTAACACCCCGTAAATTCGTTCAAGCCTTACGATCGATAATTAATTCCTTGGGCAATTTAATTATTTTAATTGGGCTAGTTCTTTCAATTTAATACATAGATATATATATATTTCTTGAGCCTAATTTAATTATTCTAATCAAGAGCCCAATTCTTGAATTTATTCTTGTAAGGGATTTTATTCAATTTGGATCCTTACAATTCTTGTAATTAAAATATTCCTACATGGCCCAATTTCTTAAATATATAAGTATAATGTCTTCAAGACATCTTATGGGCTTCTTTATTCTAATATATGTATTTAATTGTAAGGGATGAATTCATTAGCCCAACTTATTAATCTTGTACATATTAATTCTTGTGAGTAATATAATATATGATTTGAGCCCACTCCATATTAAGTCTTTCACCCTAATACATTATATGTATTGTAGTATATATATTCAAGATTAAAAATCCCTAAAGGTTTTCACTCTCTCTCTTCCCTACTCTAAACTCTCACGCCATTTCCTCTCCTAAAATCATCCAAATTTGATCTTCATTTCTCCTACAAGTTTTCAAGTCAAGATTGCTCCTTTAAGCTTGTTTAGGATTGGGTAAGTGCATCTAGCTAAGAATTTACCTTGCATTTTATGGTTTTACTAGTCTTTATGCATATTCTTATGTGTGTTCTTTTGGGGTTCTTTGGGTAAAAGATGATCAAGAAGGTGGTGGGGCTTTGTGAGCTTTGTTGAGGCTTGGCTAGGTGGAAAAGAGCTCTTGGAGGTAACCACTATGTCCATCAAAATCTATTTTTACACTCTCATTCTATATGATATTTTTGGTGTTGGAAATCCTGAAATTTCTTGGTGTTTAGCCCTATTCTTGGTTGTATTTTGTTGGAATTTCTTGATCTTGTGTCTTGATCTTGGCCTATTGTTGTTGTGATCATTTGTTAGTTGGATTTCCATATTTTTTGCCTCTAAATAGATGAAATGTTGGTGTATTTGGATCTGATTATTGCATTCTGGAATGGTATTCTCGTGTCTGTGCATTGAACTGTATTCTGGGAGTTGGGTTTGACCTTGCGGAGGTCCAAGGCGGTATAATGTAACCCGCCGAGCTGATCCGCAAGGTTGGAGCGGTGTGCACGGGCGGAGGTGGCAGGCCCGTTGAGGAGGGCCGGCTCCTCCTTGCGGAGGAGGGCGGCGGAGGAGTGAGCTCCGTTGATGTGTTCCGTAAAGTCTCTGGAAGTTGGATTCCAGAGACTGTTCTTGGTTGTTGTTGTTTGTTTGTTTCCCCTTTGTTCTGAATATTGTTGGAATGTTTTGTTGGGTATTCTACCATGTCTTTGGAGTATTTAGTCATTCCTTTTGTTGGGTATTTATACCATATCTTGGAGCATTGATTCATGTCTTTTGGTTCCTCTTTTTGTACTCATGCTTTATTGATTCCTTGAATTCATTACCTGGGAGTTGGTTGTGTTCATAGCTGAGATGGACACTTTGTTTGGTTGTTTGGGTTGAGGTTGGAGTATGAGTATGTGATGGTGGATTTCTTGGTATCGTTTGGAGGTTGTTGGGTGGATTGACTGTGCTACTATTGACTATTGACTTCTGACTTTGGACTTCGGTCCCTGTGATTGGGTTGATTACCCCTGTGATTGGACTTCGGTCCTTGTGATTGGACTTCGGTCCCTGTGATTGGACTACGGTCCCTATGATTGGACTTCGGTCCCTGTGATTGGGCTCGTCACCCCTGTGTACCAGATTTCTGGATTCTGACTTCTGACTGTGGGTTTGGCTTGGCATGATGGTTGGTATGAGGGTTTGGAGGTTGGAGTTGGGATTCCTTTCTTGGTTTATGTGTTCATGAGTTCCTTATGTATATTCGGTTGGTATCTTGTTGTTCTCGTTATGGTTGGTTGATTCCTTTTTGGTTGTTGTTCAGTTGGTACCTTGTTTACAGATTCGTTGTATTGTACTCTCGTTATTGGTTATTGGCTTCGTTGGATGAGTCTTGGTTTATGATTTGTTTAGTTATTTGTTGTTGAGTATCCGTTTTGAACTATTGAACAGTTTGTTGGTGTTTATATTCTATATGGGTGTGTAAACCTATTTACAAGCTTATGTATATCTATACTTCCTTGCGGGTGTGAATGGTGGTTGCTTAGCAGTCTTTTGCTAATGGTTCTTTGTGTGTTTTCCAGGTATGGAGTAAGTCTAAGCGCGAGCGTGTTAAAGCCTATCGTTATGAGGATGCTTAGACTTAGTTTATATTGTTTAGACTTTGGTTTCGGGCCTGTGTGCCATTTGAGATTTCTATATACTCTTGACTAGTGGTTGGATATTGTTGAACATGACTTGAGGATTTTTATCGTTTATGCAGTGACAGTTCAGTTCTTTTGGTTAGCCTGTGCATCTACGTTGTGTTATCTTTCCTAGATGTGGCATGATGCCCCTTAAGTTTTAAATTCGCTTCCGCTATGTTATGTTGTTGGTTGAGATATGCAGCTGTTGTGTTGAGTTTTTATCTATCTCAGCTTGTCTAAGGTTGGGGTGTCACAATTTATATATTGCTGGTTTCAGTTTTGGTTAGCCTGTGCATCTAGGCTGTGTTTATTTACCTAGATGTGGCATGATGCCCCTTAGGTTTAAATTCGCTTCCGCTATGTTATGTTTTATGGTTGAGATAGGCAGCTTTTATGTTAAGTTTTAACTATCTCAGCTCGTGAAAAAGTTGGGGTGTCACAACCCCGTAATCCAGTAATTGTTGCTTAATCCATAAAATCTGAGCAAAACAACTTCCAGCTGCTACATATTCTGCCTCAGCGGTGCTTGTAGCTATCGAATGTTGTTTCTTGCTAAACCACGAGACAAGTCTTCCACCTAGAAACTGACATGTCCCTGATGTGCTCTTTCGATCTATTTTACAGCCGGCAAAGTCCGCATCTGAATAACCCATAAGTTCGAAAGATCCACCTTTCGAATACCAAAGTCCAACACTTTGCGTACCCTTAAGATATCTAAGGATCTTTTTGGATGCATTCAAGTGACTCTCCTTAGGACTTGCCTGAAATCTAGCACATACACCTACTGCAAAGGATATATCTGGTCTACTAGCAGTTAAATAGAGAAGAGATCCGATGATACCTCGATAAGTAGTCTGATCGACCTCTCGACCTTCACTATCAACGTCGATGCGTAGGGAGGTTCCCATAGGTACTTTGATTGAAGATTTCCCTTCTATATTGTATTTCCTGAGCAGATCCTTGGTGTATTTTTCTTGGTTGATGAAGATACCTTCCTTAAGTTGTCTGACTTGAAGCCCAAGAAAGTAGTTGACCTCTCCCATCATGCTCATTTCGAACTTTCCTTTCATCAAACTGGAGAACTTCTTGCATAATTCTGGATTGGTGCTCCCAAAGATAATATCGTCCACATAGATTTGCACCAATAATATATGATCCCCATCCGTAATTCTAAACAATGTTTTGTCCACTAGGCCTTTGGTGAACCCACATTGAAGTAGAAAAGAGGATAACGTATCATACCAAGCTCTCGGAGCTGTTTTAAGCCGTAAAGTGCCTTCTTCAACTTGTATACTTTGTCAGCTCCCACCTTCCTTCAAGAAACCCGGAGGTTGTTCAACGTACACCTCTTCTTCAAGAAGTTCGTTCAGAAAAGCGCTCTTGACATCCATTTGATACACTTTGAAGTCTTTGAAGGCGGCATATGCGAGAAAGATGCGTATGGCTTCGAGACGTGCCACCGGAGCGAAGGTTTCATCAAAATCTATTCCTTCCTCCTGGCAGTATCCTTTAGCAACAAGTCTGGCCTTGTTCCAAACAATCACTCCATCCTCATTCATCTTGTTCCTGAAAACCCACTTCGTGCCAATGACGTTTTGATGATGATGTCTCGAAACTAGTTCCCAAACGTCGTTCCTCTCAAACTGATGAAGTTCCTCTTGCATAGCTTGCACCCAATCTGGATCACTCAGAGCCTCGTCAATCACCTTGGGCTCTATTTGAGATAGAAAACAAGCTAGCATGCTTTCTCGATAGGTTGATCTGGTCCGAACTTTGTCACGTACATTTCCAATCACTTGATCAGCGGGGTGACTTCTCAGCCATTTCAGATCTGGCTGTGACGCCTCAGTTGATGCTTCCATTGTGGGTTGAGGTGAGGGTTGATTATCTATGATCTGGATTGGATCAACTGACCTAGGTGTTTTTTCCTTGGTAGTTTCTTCATCATCTGATTCTGATTGGAGTTCTGCTACGTCTCAAACTATCGACTGCTTCTCTTCGAGAGGTAAGTTTGATCTCTCGATAGACTCTGGCTGAACTTCCTCTGAGCCTTCAGCTACTTCTATTAACTTTGATGGTTGATCTGTCGATGCTCTATCATCAAAAGAGACATGTATGGATTCTTCAACCACCAACCTCCGCTTGTTGAAGACTCTGAATGCTTTACTTGTCGATGAGTATCCCAGAAATACTCCATTATCTGCTTTCTCATCAAAGGCTCTTAGATGAGTCTTCCCATTGTTGTGGATATAACATTTGCATCCGAATGTGTGGAAGTAACTTACATTTGGTTTCCTCCCATTCCACAATTCATATGGAGTCTTTCCAACTCCTTTCACGATCAAGGACCGATTTTGGGTATAGCATGATGTGTTAATTGCTTCTGTCCAGAATCCTTGTGATATGTTGGCTTGCGAGAGCATGGTCCTTGCTGCTTCCTTGCGAGTTCTGTTTCTCCTTTCAGCAACCCCGTTCTGTTGAGGTGTTCGAGCAGCACATTTGATGATGAATCTCGTTCTTGTTGCAGTAGCTCTCGATCACTTGATTAACGAACTCTCCACCTTGATCTGAATGTATCTTTAGTATCGAGACATTCCTTTCAACTTGAACTTGCTTCAGTAGATTTGGTAGGGCAACTTTTGTCTCGCTTTTCTTGGTTAAAAACACGGTCCAGGTGAATCTTGTGTAGTCATCTACTACCACAAGAGTGTACTTCCTTCCTCTCATGCTGGGTGGATCCACTGGTCCAAATAAGTCCATGTGAAGGAGACTTAATGGTCTAGTGGATGATGTCTCGGCTTTGCTCTTGAAAGAGGATTTGATCTGTTTGCAACGTTGACAAGCCTCACATATCTTATCCTTCCGAAACGTAACTTTGGGCA
The DNA here is from genome assembly GCA_002525835.2 of Ipomoea batatas. Lineage (NCBI taxonomy): Eukaryota > Viridiplantae > Streptophyta > Magnoliopsida > Solanales > Convolvulaceae > Ipomoea > Ipomoea batatas. The sequence continues at coordinate 111,680 of NXFB01000217.1, read as the reverse complement.
GTCCTTCCACAAGGTTCCTCTTAGTAAGCTTGTTGATAGTTTTGAAATTCATGTGACTCAGCTTACTGTGCCAATCCCAGCATAAGTCTTCTTTGCTCCTTGCCAGCATACATAGGGATGGTTTGGCAGATTTCCAATCCACTATGTACATGTTTCCTTTCCTTGCTGCTTCCAGGACGACTACGAGAGATTCCTCTTGTATGATTTGGCACTTGCTTTTGGTGAAAATCACTTTGTAGCCCTTGTCACAGAACTGGCTCGTGCTAAGAAGGTTGAACTTCAGTCCCTCAACGTAGGATACCTCCTTGATCACCAATTCATTTTTGTGGATCTCACTAACAGCCTTTGTGCGTCCTTTCTTCTCGTTGTCTCCAAATGTCACCAAGGGACCTTCGATAGGGTGGATGTTCTCTAGCAGTGTTAAATTTCCCGTCATATGTCTCGAACATCCACTGTCAATGAACCATATGTCTATGGTGTCCTGCATGCAGATCAAGCAGATTTAGGTACCCAAATTTTGGGTCCTGGTTGGTTAGTAAGTTTAGGCATCCATTTATACCTTGGACCCACTACTCCAAGCCTAGGTGCAATGTAGCCATTATACGTTTGATAATCATAAGGAATGCTAGCAAAGACTCTGGGCCTCTTAGGTGCATAAATCAGTTTAGGTTGAGGCATGACCTCGAACTTACGCACCATGCCCTTCATAGCCTGTTTGGTCATGTGGTACCGTTGAAACTGGGGTTTGTTCCACAGTTCATATATTTCTGACCAATCCTCACTAGATGGGTAGTGTCTGCCTTCCTCCATCCGTGATGTCCTAACTCTGTGGATCTTAGACCTTCCATATTTGCTTTGAGGCGCATTATATGGAGTGTAGCTTTTCTTGTACTTGGAATGGCCTTGCGAGAGATAGCTAGATGATCTCTCGATATTATTTACCCGGCCATTCTTTGTAGCTTTCCTATACTTTCCATTGCTGGTGTATAGGAACGGTTTATGAATAGCTACTCTGGTCTTTTCTATTGGTCCTTTATGACCCTTATTTGGTTTGGGTTGAGATCTTCCATTACTTGAAGTTCCCAAACCATAGGCCTGTTTATCTTTCGAGAGACTGTTCTGACGGAACCCAAGTCCGGTTCTATCATTTTTGGGTCTATGATCATTTACCATTTTCTCCATAGTCTTGGAGGAATTAGTATATGATGCAATGACCTCTCTAAGGTTAAGCTCTTTAGCCTCTCGAGCTTTGCACTCTTCCTTAAGCTGGATTATTTCAGCTTCTAAGTTGCTTACTTTGAGAGTTAACTCTGAATTCTCTTTCGAGACATTCTTAAGTGTTTCTCTTTCAGCAATTAGCCTGCTGTTTTCTTCCAGTACTTTGGCATGAGTGCTATTAGCGATCTTGAGGTCCCTTCTGAGCAATTCCATGGTCTCAAAGGGATCCTCATCGCTTCTAAAAGAAGAGCATTGAGAAGTAGCGATAGAGCAGCGAGAAGTGGAAGTAGAGGTTACCTCATTATTGATAGCCATCAAGCATTGGTCCTCATTTTCTGTAGTGTATAAGCATATGAGCCCCCTCTCATCCTCTGAGCTGCTGCTGCTTTCGCTGGAGCTTGATGTCTCGGACTCCTCGATAGCCTTCTCAAGTTCCTCGGCCACAAGCGCCTTTCTGCGCGAATTTGTTTTTGAAGAACTCTTGAAGCTTCCTTGTGTTGGCTTCTCCCTGGATTCCTCTCTCCTTCGGGAATCCTTTCCTTCTTGGCCTTGATATTTGCTTACCGGTGGGTAAGGACATTCGGCCTTGAAGTGTCCTGGTATTCTACAGTTGTAGCAGAGACCTTGATTTTCTTCCTCCGTCATTCTGGATGTAAATCTTTCATTTTTCCTTCTTGAGGAGGGAGGTGAACTTGTATTGCTCTCCGGTGTTTTCTTCATGAACTTCCTGAATTTTCTCATGAAAAGAGCAAACTGTTCATCAGATAAAAGATTAGTGGGATTAGGGTCTGACCTTGGGGTAGTGGATGGTTGGTCTGCAACCAAGGCCACATTCCGTCTATCCACCACGTCCTCATCTCTCGGGAACATCTCGAACTCGAAAGCTTTGAGATTTCTTAATAGTTGGTCGGTTGTGGTGTTTTTTAAGTCCCTGTGATCGCGCATTGTGATCACCTTCATTTCCCACTCCTTGGTAAGGCCTCGCAAGACCTTCAAGTTTAGCTCCTTTTGTGGGATTTCCTTCTCAAGATCACTAATCTCGGTTGACAGCTTCATGAACCGAGATTCCATGCTGTCGATGCTCTCTCCTGGCTTCATCTTGGAGTTCTCGAACTTTTTCATTGCCATGGTGAGCTTGTTCTCCTTTTCCTGTTCGTCACCTTCACCGATTAACATCAGGGTGTCCCATACCTGTTTTGCCGTGGTGCACTTTCTTAATCGCGGGAAGATGGTTTCGTCTATAGCTCTAAAGAGAATATCCTTGGCTATGTTGTCCAGGTTGTTTCTCTTCCTATCATCACTTGTCCATTCTTCCTTAGGCTTTGGGACATATTTTGGTGTGTCTTTGGTTTGTTCTGCGGTAGTGTTGACCATTAGGATTTTGACTGGTCCAGTTGATATTACCTCGGCCATCTCATTCGTGGAGGGCAGATAAATACGCAAGCATGTGTGTTTTCCTGTCATCGAACCTACTAAGATCAAAGAGAAGATGTCTCGACAACATGCTGTCCATATTGAAAATTATCTCGTGCTTTGAAAAATGTTTTACAAAATTTTCAAAGAAGGATCTCTAGGCAATATAAACAAAGGTTTATATTAATTAGAGAACTTGCTCTGATACTAATTGTTGGTCCCAAGGGGATGGGGTACAAGTCTAGAGGGGGGGTGAATAGACTTGTATACGATTTTGCAAATCTTTTTCGACTTCTCGTGTGTATTAGACTTAGGATGTTTAGGTCCGATACCTCACAAGATGAAGACAAAGTTTTATGCGCAGCGGAAATGTTATCCCCTTTTAATTAGCACGAGATTGGGTTAGTTC
>NXFB01000217.1:67010-78631 GCA_002525835.2 Ipomoea batatas | reverse complement strand
AAACAATACAACTTTATTAATTAAGTTTTGCAATAAAAACTAATAAATCCTTGTTGAATGGAAGGCTAAATCAGAATGATGAATATCAAAAGAGAAAGTAACTATTGCCTCTTAAATACTCCGTACTACTTTGATAAATAGCAGCTGATTGCATAATGTTGATGTCCTTGCCCAAGTGTTCCTCATTTTAATTTCCCAAGCAAACTTGGCAAAATACACTCATAGAGATTTGCTTCACTATGCATCTATTGTCATTACCAAATTAATTAGAAGAGTTCTATACTTCTGTTTGAATGTCAATTAAATTCACCTCACCCCATGGGGGTGTGGATGAGATGGCGTGGTCTCTTCTAGCTTAACAAGAGGTCTCAGGTGCAAGTTCTCGGAATGCAACTCCTTAAAACCTATCATGGAATGTTTGCCACCCTTGAGGTCTTACCTAGCACGAATAGGATTAGTCTCGGTGTGTGGTAGCTAATTGACTGGTTGAAGAAACTTGTGTTCAGACAAAACAAAAAAGTATATTCACTTCCTATGGTGACATTTTCGATTGCACATTTAAGCTTGTTTAGGCTATAGTGAAGGTGTCAAGCATTTATTATTGTTAATTTTGTTTTTAGGGTTCTGAAGTTTGTTTCCCCTGGATTTACATGCTTCTGGATTTTTTGTTTTGCAGCTGGTCAAGAAAGATTCAGAACACTTACAAGCTCATATTACAGAGGAGCACAAGGGATTATCATGGGTATTTATTCTTTACTTTGTGCTGTGGAGATGATTTTTGTTATAATAAAAATAAAAATTATTACACCACAATTAACTGTGATGTTCTAACTTAGAAGTGACATTTACTTAATTTCCTAAAATTTTCTTTGACTTCAAGTGCAAAATTTCTTTCTTATTGATTAAGATAACATTTTTTCCTAACATAGCCTTGCTTTCTGGTCTGAACAGTTTATGATGTAACACGACGAGAAACATTTACCAATCTTTCTGAGATTTGGGCTAAAGAGATTGACCTTTACTCCACCAATCAAGATTGTATTAGAATGCTTGTTGGAAACAAAGTTGACAAGGTACTTTTCTTCAAATTTAAATTGATTATGTTTCTTTTTTGATAAATTCATTCTTTGTTATATATATATTTTTTTTTTGAAGTCAATTGTATTTTTTTGAGGGGGGTATGCTTCAGATGGGAAATCTGTCATCATATCATATGGCATCCTGAGTTCTGGACTCATGTTAGCATTCTATTGTTACGTTTATGCAACATATTTGGACATGCATACATTATAGTCTAACTAGTTCAGATCAGCCAAGTGAAATTTCCACTTAACCTACAGGAAGTAATTAAATACATTTGGATTCTGTTTCTCCTTTTGCCTCTAACATTAAGTTGGTCGGCTATGACATGAATCACAATGGAACCTAAATGTTGATATTACTGTATTCCAAATTCCCAGTGTTTCTTCCTTGTCAATTTCATTAAGTTTCTATACTTCTTTTTGTTAATGCTTGTCAGACATTTGGTTTCCCCTAGTCAGAGAGATGCTAAAGAGTTATAATGCAAAGCTTTAATTGGTACTTGCTTTCTGACTTGTTAATGCTTTTTACATCCAATTATTTCAGGAAGGTGAAAGGGCTGTAACAAAAAAAGAAGGAATAGACTTTGGTAGGGAATATGGATGCCTCTTTATAGAATGCAGTGCAAAAACACGAGTGAATGTGCAGCAATGCTTCGAGGAGCTTATCTTGAAGGTCCATAATCTTGTCTTCCTAACTTTTTTTTTCCTATGAAGCAATTTTTTTTTTCATGCAAGTATTTTCAAGCATATGTTTCTTTGATAGTTTTTGTGAAGTTATATTCAACTGAAGTTACTTATAGTGAAGACAATAGCAATTACAAAATGGGATGTCTTCTTTTGGTTTTGATGTATTAAGTGGATGCTCAAAGATTACATTAAAGAAAAAGATGGGCTGAATACAAAATAGTTTGGGTAAAAGCCGAACTGATATTGAACCAATCTGTCTCTCAACAGTGAATTCATTGGTAATTCCTCCATGCTTCATCATTAGGCTTTATGGCCACTTTGATCTCCAATACTCAATTACCACTTTCATCTCCACTTCTTCCTTTAATCAGCTTCCCGTACCATATCCCCTACCTCACTCCTTTATTCTGCCAAATCTTTTCACTACCATCTTGTTTCCTGCAACTTTCCCCTTCACGTTAACATATACTGTATAATCTGTTATATTGATATTTCTTTGCTTCCTCTGATAAAAGTTTTAAGTATGTTTTTGCTATTGGCAAGGCTCATCTTTTAAGTTGATGGTATATAGTAATTTTTCATTGTGGTTAAATATCTCTCACATGGAATACAACGAATGAATCAATGGTGGTGATGATATGCAGATTCTTGATACACCAGCCCTCTTGGCTGAGGGCTCCAAGGCTATCAAAAAGAACATTTTCAAGGAAAAGCCACCACAGCCTATTGATTCATCAAGCAGTTGTTGCTGATTGTTTTTGGCTCCCAATCAAATTTCTTACATTTTTGTTTGGGTTAACGTATTTCTTCTGCTATGCTCACACCTCACCATTAGAAGATCTATCATTACATTTTATGCTCAATATTTTGTAAATTCTGATATAGCTGGCATATATACATAAAATGCACAGGCCAATTCTTTTAGTAGCATTTCTGGCATGTTGTCTCCTCTGTACGTTTGGGAAATGTGAAATGTGTGGTTTTTGATTGAAATAAAAATATATGTTATGGGAAATATAGAGACTATCTGATGAAGGGTGTATGTTCTCAAGCAATTTTCATTGCAAAAAATGTGATAGCCAAGAGGCAAGAGGGGACTACTGGATTGAGTGCAGCGAGTAAGTTTGAGTCCGATTGTTATACTGTGGACCTGGTCCAAAGAGCTTCGTGGACCATAGTCCAAAACGGCACCCGTTCTACGCCATTCAGCATAGGTAGCTCCACTTGTATAACATATTCAATTCTATTTTATATACAAGAAACAATATCGTTTTGGACCATGGTCCACGGTATAATTTGTCGTTAAAAGTTGTATAGTAAATTAGTAATAATTATAAAAATATCATTGTATTTTTAAAAACTTTGAACTTTTTCATATGTAAGACTAAGATTGGTTCTTAGTTTTTTCCTATAAATTTTTTTCTTATTTGATCAATAATACCTATATGTATCCATACTTTTTAACATGCTTCCACGTAAAAAGTGAAGATTAATTTGATCCATCTATTAAATCAACGGTTGTGGGTTGTTAGAAAAAAAAGGGGGGAATTATGTGAGTGTTAGGGTGGAATTATGTGTTAGGGAGGGGATGGGGGGGTAGGGTTTGTTTAGTGGGTGTTAGGGTGGAATTATGTGTTTTGTTTTTGGTTTTTTTTTTTGGGTTTATGTTCGAATTAGGGCTTTTTTTTTATTTTTGTTTAATTGTAGGCATTTTGTTTTTGGGTTTTTTTCATAATATTATGCAACTTTTGGGTTACTTATGTGTGTTTGATGTTGTTTTTGCTATTAGAACTATGTTTACTATTGTATTAGTGGTTAATTTTACTACTGATTGAATTAAGGTGTTAGGTTGTGTTTCATTTTTTGTTTTTTTTTTCTTTAATGGTAGGCAGTTTGAGTTTGGCTTTTTTTTTTTTTGTTTTTTGTTTTTTTGTCGTTCAAACTACATAGTAGTTTGTTTGGTGTGTTGTGTGCCATTAATCCATATGTTGTGTGCCATGTTAGTTTATGTCGTATGTCTCATTTCTTTTAAACCTTTTTTTTCTCCTAGGTTTTGTTGTTGATAACTATATAGAGAACTCATTTTAGGAGATGAATATCAATTGTATATCAATTCTTGGAGTATAGTGAATCTGTTATATGATTGAGACGGTTTAACTAAAAAATTGGTTTTATGAAAACGATATACATCAATTTACAAAGTATTTTTTTTGTATGAATATGTTGTTAAATGTTAACTGTGTATGTAAAAGAATCATATTGTTGATCAACATTATCTAGATTTACTATAAACTTTGTTTTGAAACAGTAAAGTGTGATTATGGTTTTGATTTCATTATCATTTGTTGCCTTTAATTTGGCTTGGGTTTAATAATCAAAACCAAAATATATTATTTGTGCTTAAAAAGATTAAAAAAGATTCAAACAAATAGGCTAGATAGTATCTAATTGTGGTAGTTTTAAGTTGTAGATTAATTTCATGTTAGGTTGTATTTATTGGTATTATAATAGTTTGGTATTGAATAGTTTAGTATGTTATAATATTATTTAAACATTTATGTGGTTCAATCTGCGTGCTACGATGATGATTATCTTGATTTTCGTAGGTTGATTTTTGTATGTTATAATTATGTACGCCGTTCATATTATATATGTTCTGTGTCATGTTTTTATCATGTGTGTGCCCTGCTCGAAGATGTTGTGCGCCATGCTTTTGTAAGTTTATATTCGTTAGCTATTTCAATCATGCACATTTCTTATTTGAATGTATCGACTATTTTCCTTTTGTTTTTTTTTTTTTAAGTTTTCTTGGTCTCTTTTTTTTTTTTTTTTGTGTGTTGTTTTCTTTGTACGCCAATTGGTGTTTTTGTTGTGTGCCACAGTTTTTTATTATGTATGCCATTTTGGGTCGCATTGTGTGCTACTGTTGATTATTATATGTGCTTCTTGCTGGCAGTAAAAAGGCACAGTGGTGCACTTGACGTCTTATATTTCTAATGAGGATGACGATTTTGCCGATGGGTCGAGAGATCCTATGTGCGATGCTCCAGATATTGATTTAAGTGCAGAGGAATTGGGAAAGTCTCCTTTGTCTACCACCAAAGATTGTTGGTTTTGTGCACTATATTGACATGACCATTTTGATTTTGTTGCCGTTTCCCATGGCAGTCCCCTAGGAGTTGGTCAAGTATAGCTTCTTCTTTTTTTGTCATTGTTGTTTTACTATATTAATCATTTAATTGTGTCCGGTTTACATTTCGTGCATACGAGTTTGCACTTTGCACTGTATGACACACGTTATATACTGTTATGACACATGTTATAAATGGGTGTGGCACACGTTTTAAACTGTTATAAGTTATTATAAACGGGTACGACACTCTACGACTGTTATGTTATATAATGTGCCAATTTGTTCTGCCTCGTGTGCCCTCCTGAAAATATATGACATAAATCGCATTCAAACATAGGCTCACAATTTATGGAAAATAAATAATAATCGCACATTATACCGGACTTTTGATAAATGTTATTTTTAATATAAAATTTTATAAATTCTTTTGATAATTTATTTACGTTGTTGATGTATTTTATTTTATTTAGTTATCGTAATAAGTAATTTGTGTACGAGTGATGAGTGTAGTTTTCGCAGTGGATGGAAAGAGGTAGGTGTTAAAATGAGAAGATTTCCCGAGTATCGTTCTCAAAGGACGGCAAGGAGGGAATTTGAGCGGTAACGGGATTAAGCATAAGAGTGTTTAGTGTTTGAAAGGTAACCCAAATATAGTAAGAAATGCGCATGAAATATCATGAAAATAAGGAACAAAATGTTGGAAACAATCAAGTGGAAAGGAGGATTTGGATCTTGCAACTCATATAGGTATCCTTGATTTCCTAAGATATTAAGCTAACAACACTTAGATAATGAAGATGAGACAAGGTCACCAACACCACCGCCACTCTCGTGGTCAATGGACTCACTCCTTAGACCGTAATGTCATCCTTGTGATCACTAGGCTAGGAGAGACATTTTGTCAAACACGTTATGTGCCTCTTATCTTCCACTTCTCCCTTTTCTCAAAGGTGAGAGGGAAATGTGCTAGGCTAGGCTAAGGAGTAACTCTACTCTCGTAGATGAGACTCCTTCTCCAAACACCTCTCATATAGGTTGATCACCCCTACACAAGAGTCAAAGTGGATCACCACTCACACAATCAAACTCATAATCAAGCAATTGCAAAACCTAATTGATCAATTCAAAGCTCAAGAATATCCATACAACATTGCTCAATCCAAATCCACAAAGATCTACCTAATCATACTTGGAATTGAAATAGCAAAAGGCAAAAGTAATGACAAGAAATTAAAAGGAATACTTAGCTAGGAATTGAACTTTGAACTTGAACTTGAACTTGAATTTGAACTTGAATGTTGATTACAATCTTGCAATGGAATTCTTCTCTAATTCTAATCTAAACCTATGAATTGCAATGTGGAGTGAATTGGGAGAGATCTCTCTAGGCTAACCCTAGAGAGAGAAATATAATAAGGTGTGGAATGGTGAATCTAAGTCTAAGTGTCCTGAAAATTAGCTCAATTCCCCTTTTAAACATTGCAAAAACCGCCAAGTTCCCCGATGGACGCCAGGGTGGATGCGCGTCCATGGGCGCGTCCACCAGTGTGCGTTGCGGCCAGACTTCAACTTCAGAGGCTCGAATTTTGGACGCAGGCGTCCACCCCGCGTCCAGTGCGCGTCCACAGCAGAGCGAACCAAACTTCAGAGAGCTTAAAATTGGACGCGGGCGTCCAAGGCGCGTCCGCCTCGCGTCCACAGCAGACTTCGGTTCTGCTGTGCGAGAATCAGAGAGCGAAAAATTGGACGCAGGGGTGGACGCGCGGTGGACGCGCGTCCACAGAGCGTCCAAGGTGCGTCCATGGTCAATTTTGCATTCCAACTTCGACTCGTGAATCCTTTTCTGAAATCTAGCCATTTTCTGCCCTTTTGCCCATCTTTTTACCTACAAAACGATTAACAAAGCGTGGAACGGGGTCCAATGACAATAACAAGCATTCTAACGCAATAAAGGGGTAAATCAAACACAAAAGCTTTCAGTTGTGCACAAGATGATCCTAAAACAACCGATGGCATCTTTTGCACTTATCAAACTTTCCACACTTTAAGCCTTGCTTGTCCTCAAGCAAGCTATCCTTAAACAAGCAAAACATAAGTGCAAAGGATGCCACACACTTTGATATGCAAGAAAGCTTAAGACAAAATAACGATTTACATATTTGAAATCATTACACTCTTTATGCTATCATGAAAATGTGCTTTCAAACGAACACTTAGATTCTCAACAACGAATATCCCACGAAACAAAGCCCTTAGGCTAAAACAATTCATTTCAAATAACTCTTTTTCTCACACTTTTCAAGCATGCAATCCAAATGAGGGTTCACCAACCATTTAGAACGGGCCACTAGCCGAGCCAACTAGTGGGAACGATGTGCACAAGCCAACCCTATTCGACCACCCGTATAACCTCAAGCCCCCTAGATACTAATGTGAATAAGGCTAACACGGGTCACTTCTACCCCTCAGGACCAACCATCGGGCTACCCGATCTCACATGGAGCTCCATGCTTTTTCAAGAACAGTGCAATGGGTGCCCGGTCCTAACGGGATAGATCTCTCCTCTTCTCATTCCCCAAGATAACCTCATCGGGCGACCCGACTTCACATGGATCTCCATGCCTTTTCGAAGACGGTGCAATGGGTGCCCGAATCATGGCGGAATGGCTCTCTTAAATTTTCTCGCCTTCCAAGACCTTGTATCGGGGCAACCGGCTTCACGTAGACCTCTACACTTTTTCGAAGACGGTGCAATGGTTGCCCCAATGTCCTAGCAAGACGGTTCTCTGTTTTCCATTTCCTAAGGTGGCCACATTGGGTTCTTTTGAGGTTTTGGCCTCATTGGGCTCTTTTGAACAAACTATAGCAAAGCAACACCTTCACAACCCCACACACCACCTTCGTGAGAGCAAAACAAAGAAAATTATGTTCATTTTCCGGGCTTAGTAAAAATTATCTTACTAAGGTTAACAAGTGCACACTCCCACTTCGTTCCCTCCTTGACCATGGTCCGAACTAGATGAAGGGTGAACATCACACAAGCATACAAATATCAACAATTATTAAAGGTGAACAAGAGTTTTATTTCAAGGAATATTCCAAATTGAGAATCAAACATTCCTTCAAAGCACGTATTTTTCAAGATAGATTAAACAATGTATTCATTTCAAACATATACAAGATTCTACGCTAAGCCTCACTTAAGAAATCAAAGTTTTTTAAGCACCACCGGTGCTTTCCTTTCCACACTTTAAAAGGAACATCGTCCTCGATGTTCACACTATGCACAAGGTGGGAAAGACGAAGGGTCTAAACAAAAGCAATGCCCCTTTCCACACTTTAAAAGTGTGCTATGGGTTATAAGGATCACACAAAAATGCTTTTATGAATGATCCAAAACATGCAATGCTATGCCATCATCTCCCGGTTTCCACACGAAATGAAGCATATAGGTAATGAAAATACGTAAGAGAGATAAAGTGACTCCCCTTGTTGCTTTTCTTCGAGTACCTTGCCTTTAATCATGGTGGGAAAGGCATAACCTCTTAGCTTTGAGCCATTTATCAATTTTCCTACACCATCAACAAACACATTGCAATACTACAAACCATATTAGAGAATTTAATTTCCATTAATGCAAAACTTATTGAAAGCAAAAGCAAACAACAAAAACAAAATGCATAAAAATGTAAGATAACCTCGGGTTGCCTCCCGAGAAGCGCTCCGTTTAACGTCCATAGCCCGACGCAACTTCCAAGCCCTCACTCCAACATACTTGGACGGGGACAAGTCCTTTTGCCCCATCCACCCTTTCTTCAAGATATGCCCTCAAATGCCGGGCATTGACAAACTCCTTTAGTTCTATACATAGCATACTCTCTTCCGAAGGTTGACAACTATCCATGTCCATGAGTATGCTATTTTCTTCCAACTTACCTCTTTTTTCATTTTTCTTCTTTTCACCAAGCTCCTTTTCATCATTTCTCACTTTCTCCTCAACTTCCTCCTCTACACTCTCTTCCCTTATTTCTTTCTTTTCCTCTTCTATGATTTTGCAATGAACTTCCTCAAACAACACATTCTTATTTTCAAAATTTTCTTCTTCCTTTTCCTTTTCTATAGTCACACTTTCCTTCTCCTCTTCTTTTTCACTACTTAACAACACATCCCTTAAATCTCCATCCGTTTCCTCCTTTTCTTCACCAAGCAAATCATGAATATATATAGCATCATCAATGCAATTATCATGGAAAGTGTCAAATTCAACATCATTTAAATCAAGCAAACTAGCATCAACATTCAATTCATCATCAACATCACAAAGCATATCATGCAATTCACCAACATGTTCATTTAACAAAGAATCATCATCAAAAGTAAACGACTCAAGGCCATCATTATCATTAGAATTGAAAGAATTAACACCATTAACATCACAAGAATCATTTTCAAAAGCATTATCATGAATACCACAAGACACATTCTCACAAGAATTTGAAGGATTAACGTCATGAGTTTCACAAGAATCACTTTCACAATTATTGGAGGAATTAGCATGAAGATCATCATCACATTTAGCACTAAGATCCCATATATTCCCTAAAGATTGGGTATTCACATCAACATCCACAGTAATTTTCCCACTAACAATATTGTCAATATCATCATCCCCACAAGTATAAGCACAAGGATCAACACAATCTACATACTTATCATCACAAAGATTAGAACTATCAACATCATAACAAGCCACACATAAATCATCACACACATCACAAGCATGATCTTCGCAAGATTTGGCACATATATCCTCAAAAGTAGTGACACAAGTAGGGTTAAGAGTGTTACCACTTTTGAAACCGAAGGTATCACCGTTGGACTTCTCATCCTCCCACACTATCTCCACATCATCATCACTCTCCTCTTGTTCTTGTACCCTTATTTGATTTTCCCTCTCATGGATTGAGTTTTCCTCAAGCACAGGGGCTTCTTCTTCACTCCGTTTCTTTGTTTCACTATTCTCTTTTCCTTCAACACTCCCTTTTCCTCAACATTCTCATATTCACTCCCACGCGTAGGCTCAAAGGTGTTACCATGAGTATCTTCTTCTTCATTTCCACATTTGGCCACTTGAGCCTTTTGATCTTCCAAGGTTCGAATTGATGCTTGCGTCTCTTGCCCTAGGGAGGAGGTTCTTTGTCTACGTTCTTGCCTCCACTCTTCCCTCATATTGGCCATGTCTTGCTTAAATTCTTCCATTATTGCCAATATCTTGTTCTTCGTGTCTTCCGTGATTTCCTCCTCATAGGGTTGCATAATGTACTCCTCATTCTCATAGTGGTTGGAGTAGTATGGATGGTCTTGATGATCTTGAGAATATGAGGGGTATTGGGGATTTTGAGTGTATGAAGGGTAGTGTTCATCTCGAGTGTATGGGACATATTTCTCATTTTGAAGGGATTGTGAGTATTGAATTTGTTCGGAGTAAGAGTTATGAGGGTAGATATTTTGTGAATAGAGATTTTGTGGTGGAGCATGATGATATCCTTCTTGGGATATGTATTCCTCATAGTCTCCTTCGTGTTGATTTTGATAGTGGTCTTGAGGTTCATCATAATGGCGTTGGTTTCTTTTCGGACGGTAATAATCATCATATGCCATCCGTTGATCATCATAGCGAGCCCAAGGTGGTGGTGGACTTCTTGGTTGATATTGTGCTCTAAAGTCCTCATTATCTTCAAAACCATAGGGGTTAGAAAATTGATCATTATAGCTTTATCTTGGTTGCCTATATCCTCTTTGGTCCTCATAGTAATCCTCTTGTTGATATCTTGCTTGGGAATACATTATAGAGGATCAACCTATCAACATAAAGACAAGAGGGTGTTTTGCAACTAGAGGTAGTTGCAAGTGAGAGTAGTAGCAATTGAAAAGACAAAAAGATTAAAATGTAAACAAAGTAAATTGCAAAAATAGAAAGAAAGTGGGGGGTTAGACTCTCTAACTTGAACTGTAACACCCCGTAAATTCGTTCAAGCCTTTCGATCGATAATTAATTTCTTGGGCAATTTAATTAATTTTAATTGGGCTAGTTCTTTCAATTTGATATATATATATATATATATATATATATATATATATATATATATATATATATATATTCTTGAGCCTAATTTAATTATTCTAATCAAGAGCCCAATTAATTGAATTTATTCTTGTAAGGGATTTTATTCAATTTGGATCCTTACAATTCTTGTAATTAAAGTATTCCTACATAGCCCAATTTCCTAATATATATTATTATAATGTCTTTAAGACATCTTATGGCTTCTTTATTCTAATATACCTATTTAATTGTAAGGGATGAATTCATTAGCCCAATATATCAATCTTCCACTTATTAATTCTTGTAAGTAATATAATATATAGTTGAGCCCATTCCATATTAAAGTCTTTCACCCTAATACATTATATGTATCCTAGTATATATATTGAAGATTAAAAACCCCTAAAGGTTTTCACTCCTTCTCCTCCCTACACTCATATTCACGCCATTTCCTCCCTAAATTGTCCAAAAATTGATCTTCATTTCTCCTACAAGTTTTCAAGTCAAGATTGATCCTTTAAGCTTGTTTAGGATTGGGTAAGTGCATCTAGCTAAGAATCTACCTTGCATTTTATGGTTTTGATAGTCTTTTTGCATATTCTTATGTGTTTCT
>NXFB01000217.1:55003-66776 GCA_002525835.2 Ipomoea batatas | reverse complement strand
ACTGGAAACAAAGTCTAAAATCAAGCATTCACGGGAAAGTGGAAACTTAAAAAATAAAATTTTATTATTAGCAACAACAAAAATATTTCACACATAAAAACTTGTTAAAAATGAAGTATTAATAGTCTAGAAAATATTAAAACAAAAAAAAATACAAATAAAAAATATAAACATACCTTGTATTGATTACTGAACTAGTCACTGGTGGAGACCGACATACCGTGGAGCAGGTGGAGACTGTTCGGCGCTGGCGAGTGGTCGTGAAGTCGAATTGAACTGGTTGCTGGTGGCCGAGCACATGGAGCAGATAGTGAAGAGCAGATGACGGTCGACGGGCACTCTAACAAGAGGAGTGAGATGTTGGAGAGTGGAGACGAGAGTGAGTGATGGACAATTTTAATAAATATCCTCGCAAGTGTACGAATCAGTTGTAGTGATAGTGTGCAATGGCAAGGGTCGAACCCACAGGAAATTAATGCTATGCATTTAAATTGAAAAACAGATTGGAAGGAATAATATTAAAGATTGTAAAATGATGTTTCAATTGCGGACAATTAAATTAAATAAGATATAATTGAGAGAAATTGCAAAAGAAATGCAGGCATAATTTGGGAAAGTAAAAGAATAAAAATGAAGAAAAAACAAATGATTCAGTAACCAACAGGAAAGACAAGTTTCAGTCAAATTGGAAAAGCCTAGGAACATGAATCCATTACCACTACTAGTTTTGCATTTTTGAGTCTAATACTGTCAATCAAATTAAGGGTTCGTTCTTTCGTTAATATGATAACTTCGTATGGCGTCCAAAGAAAATCACGTGCTTTAATCATTCATGTACTTGCTAATCAAATTAATCGAATGATTAAAACCCATTAAGCAAAGAAGAACTTACGGAATACCCGGGTTGTGAACCGCAATAAATAATTAAATAAGACAATCTAATTGCTTATCTTCCTATCCTACCGAGCATGGAATTAATAGGCATGGTGTATACTGAATTAATTCCCTCAATTAGACTAATTGGAAGCTAAATTGGCCAAATTTTACTCAATTAATCTCGATACAAATCTAGAATAAAACATAATTGGACTGGCAAACATAAACATAAATTAATACAAAGACTTTATGGCAATTCCATCATATTCCTAAAATAAAACAATTAGTAGCTCATTATAATTGGCAGAAGCAATCAGAATATAATCTCCAGCTAAGCATTAAACATTGTATATAATTCAAGAATTGCTTAGTAGTATAACACAAATCTCAATGACGTGAAATTAAAGGGAAAGGTAGGAAACGAAAGAAGGAAAAAGAATTGCTTATGCCAATGTCAAATTGCCCAAATGAAATTAAAGCTGTCGTGAAGAATTGATGCACCGCTGGAATTGATTCATTGCCAACTCAAAGAGTGATAAGCACCAAGAATAGCACTTATAAGGGTCTTGATTAGATTAAAAGTGCATCGTTTTGACATCCGATTACAACAATTGCATGCATTTTAGCTCAAATGCGATCAAAATCTTCTAACAACATTTCTAGAAAGAGTTTTGAGGTATTTCGCAGGTTGGAGAGGGATTTGAGGCTAAAATATAGCAAAAGACAAACAAGCCGAAATGCAGTAGCGTCCCACGCAGCCTCACACGCGTGTGGCTGGGCGTGGAATAATTCCAGTAAGCTCCCACGCCCGCCACCACGCGTGGAAGCAAGCGTGGTCTGGCCAAGGGCCATTTTGGGAAATTTGTTCCCTTTTTGTCACCTATATAAATCCCTTTTGCCCAAAACCTAAAAACAACTAGAATAGATCAGAAAATTCAGATAATAGGGTAGAATAGATCTAGAGGGTTTTCTCCCTTTGGGGAAAAATTCCTTCTTCTCATAGTTTAGAATAGATCAAGGGCAAGAATGAAGATTGGGATTTCAAGATCAAGGTTGTAAAGATCTCCTTTCTAAGGGTGGTAACAATTCTCTCCATTTCCTAATTTAATACTTGTTTCCTTGATATTTCCTTTCTTGTTCTTGTTTCTTAGTATGCTAGAGTAGATTAGATAGGGGATTGGTGGCCCCATGGTAGATCTATGTGGATGTTTAATATTATTGCTTTGAATTGTGAGTTGCTTGGTTGTTGGATGTTGAACTTGTGTGGATGATGTTCTTCAAGCTTTGTGCCTTTTGTGGCCACATTAGGTAGCAAACTCAGAGGAAGTGAGTGTGTGCGCGATAGCGGCCACTCACGAGTCTAACTCACCCACATCTCTGCTCTTAGTCCGAAAGGACGAGATCCGAGAGGAGTGGTAGACAAAGTGTTCGATGAAATGCCCCAACCGAATGAGGATGTGGGAGTCCAAAGTGTGACGCCACTTGGTAGTGTGCCACGAACTCCCTAGTCTATTCCACGACTTGCACTCGCAAAACCATCCAAAGATAGACCACATGGAAAAGCCTAAAGCCCCAATCTCCACTTTACTTTTATTTATTTTACACAACCACTATCAACATTCCCCCTCTTTCAAATGAATCCAACCCTTAGCATTCCCGTAACTCTTTCCCTTCAAGCTCTTAGATGCCAACACAATAATTCGATTCCCATTCGCCATCATTGAGAGACACGACACTCGGGGAGTCTTGACTCTTCGTTTTATCACTTCCACCTTCACATTCACACCTCACCATAAATTACTTCCTTCAAAGAGCCACCGCCCAGGATGTTGTTGCCGAATAGATCACTCTCTGTGCCGCTTCTAGAATTGATCCGGAGCTAATTGATGATCCTTTCTTGCATTAATTTCCCTTTATTTATACTGCTTCAATCCCAACAACCTTTCCTAGTTTCATCCCAGAGATCGCTCGCCGGAAGACCGATAGAAGCTCTGAAAATCGCCTGGTCAATTGGATCCCCATATGATTCGAATCAATTGAGACGAACCGTTGCCGCCTCCTGAAATCTCGCTGCTTCCTCTGATCGTCGGCTCCGTAGAAGAAAGTCAAGGAATATCGCTTTGGCTTTTAACTAATGAGCTAATACATTTATTATTTAACCTAACCTAAAAGTAAAAAAACTAACAGTCCAAACAAAACTAATTATTAAAACTAATAAAACAATAAACGAAAATTAACCAAATTTGAAAATAAATTATAAAAGGAATTTGCATAAATTAATAATAAAAATAACGTTTATTAGTGAGAGGAGGCCGGACTATTGGAGGGAGGAGTTGCCCTGGAGACGAGAGTCGAGAGGGAGAGGCGGAGAACCAGAGAGAAATTAGGGATTTCAGGATCACATATTCACATACATAAGTATTTATATTTAATTATTTATATATATATTAAAAACTTCGGTTAACCGACCGTTTCGAATCGAATTAACCATTAACCGAAGTTAGGATTCTTTTAACCATTAACTGTACCGAACATTTCGGTTCGGTTAATGGTTAACCGAAATTTTTGGATTCGGTCGGTTAACCAAAATTTTTCGGAAGTTTTCACACCCCTACATAAAAGACTCTGACGTGATCAAATTTGCAAACTCGGCTTTATATTATGTTTCAAAGTCATTCCCACAGGACAGAACAGGATCCAAGGCCGAAAAGAAGGAACAAATGGGGAAGCAACCGAGTAGGGATCAATCCACGTTGCCTCCACGCGTGGAGGAGGCATGGAACATTTCCAGTAGGGTTCCACGCCATACTCCACGCGTCGAGCTAACGTGGGCTGGGCCATTAAGGGCAATTTCGGGATTTTGACTTTTGGTTGGCTATTTAAACCCTTCCCATGCATTTTTGAGGGGATCCCCAATTTTTATATCTGATTTCAATTGTTCTCTCCCCTTTGGGGGAAATTCCCCCATATCCTTAGTGTTAGATTTCTTATTCAAGGGTAGATCTAGTTAGGTTGATGGTATGAAATGAAGATGTAATAGGATTCCATGGATTAAAGTGGTATTTCTTCTCTACTCTTATCTTAGTTTTTTTTTTTTTTAAATACTATTATCTTTGTTAATTGCATTACTATTTCCTTTTAATTTCTCTTTTTTTTTATCTCTTGTTTTGTTTCCTTTTGCTTTGAATGATGATAACTTAGATTAGATTAGGGGATTGGTGCCCCAACGTAGTTGATGTGGATGATTTGTTGAAATGCTTACATTTGATTGTAGACATGATGAATTAGGGTTCTATTGCTTTGTGTGGTTGATGATTGATTTTATTTGTGCCTAAGTGTGGCCACATTAGGTAGCAAAGCCGAGGGAAGTGTGGATCGCGCGATAGCGGATCCACATGAGTCCTAATCAACCACATCCCTGCCCTCGATCCGGAGGATGGTGCCCGGGAGGAGTGGTAGACCAAGTGTTCCATGAAATGCCCCAACCGAATGAGGACTTGGGAGTCCGGGTGTGACGCCACTCGGTGATGGTGCCGTGAGCTCCCTAGTTTGAGTCCGAATCACATTGTCTATAATCCCATTGTATGATCATGCCGCATGAGCTACCTAAGACATCCAATCCTCGTTCCTTTTCATTGTTTACCATTAGCTTACCATTGCTTCCTCTTGTCTTTATGATTCTTTGTTTTCTAGCCATTCATGTAACTCTTATCTCTTAACCTCCTAAATGTCAACACGTAATAATTCAACTCAAATTTGTCATCCTTAAGAACACGACACTCGTGGAACTTCTTCTTCGTTTTATCACTCATTCCACCTCACACTAAATAACAACATCATATTCTCCTTAAGAAATTGAGAAATTGATGTTTACTTGAATTGTTTAGACTTGAATTGATTATTATTACTTAATGTGGATTGATAATATTTTAGAATTATGTTATATTTTAAAACTAATAGTGTTTTAGTGTATCATTGTAGTTTTATATTACTCCGTAATATTTTAAAAGCTGAAATCATAATTTCGAAATAGTAATTTTAAACAAATAATTAAAATTTGCGACGGAATATAAGTTTCGTGGTGGAATATTTGTTGCACTAAATGTACGGAATTGCGATGGAAAATAATTCCGTAGTTTTATTTTGCGAAGGAAATAATTCCATCGCAAATTTGCACGCCTTATTCCGTTGCCAATTCTGTGTCCTTATTTTGTGACAGAAATATTCCGTCGCGAATAAAAATACGACAAGCTAATAGACGACGGAATGGATTCTGTCGCAAAACGTGATTCGCGACGGAATTTTTTCGTTGCGATTCGCGATTTTTTCTTGTAGTGAAAATCCTCACATGGGACGGTGATGGGGTTGTGATGGCTTTGAGGCCATTAAATTGAGGAAGAGAAGTCATCATGATGGCTACAAACAAAAACATGTGATGAATGAATATTGAGCGGGTGTATAGCTTTGAAGTGATTTTTTTCTCTTTTTTCGAGTGAATACTTTTCCCTTCTTCGAGTGCATAACTTTGCACATTGGGTATGCATAACTTTAAAACTTCAAGTGCATGACTTTGAACCTTCATATGCATAAATTTAAAACTTTAGGTGTATAATTTTAAACTTTCAGGTGCATAACTTTAAAACTTCATGTGCATAATTTTAAACCTTCAGGTGCATAACTTTAAACCTTGAAGTACATTATAACCTTGAACCTTGAGGTGCATAACTTTGAACTTTGAGGTGCATTACTTTGAAGCTATGGTGCAAATTGTCATCAAATATTGTCAAAAGGATTTAATCAGATTTTGAACATATGATTACTTGGTAGTTTTTCTGCAAACTAAATGTTTAATGAAAATGCACTTCATGTAAATTCATTGTAAATGAGAATGCAATATAACTTTTGAGTATTGAAGTTCTTGTTTTGAATTCTCAACTAAAAATGTTGTAATTTGTGTTGTAAGAGTGCCAACTCCAATGACATCATTTCTGATTCATGCATGCGAGAATTTAATGATGCTACAAAGCTTACTGATGAGATCAACTCTATGATAAAGGCTAGTCTTCCATCACGACTTGAAACACGTCTTGAATAAATTTTTTTTCTTTTAAATTTTCCTTCATCATTTTGGGCAGTTGGTCAAGATTAGATCAACAATTCAAATCTCACCTTATTTTCTCTTTTACCTTGGAGCTCGTTTGCACCTGATCTCTTCCCCCACCCCCCACCCCCCTTCTCTATATATAGAATCCTAATCATATGAGAACCACTCCTCAGGTGAGAACTTGTGGACAAATCCAAACCATTTATCTGTAAGATCTGATGGATGAAAAATCAAGTAAAAATGAACGGGGTCATTTTCATAAATATTACAAATTTTTAAAATGAGCAGGGTCATTTTTATAAATATTATAAAGTTTTATTTATTTTCAACCATTAGATCTACTAGTATAGATCAATGACTTTGATTTGTCCACAGGTTCTCACCTGATTATGGACATATAGGCTTGCATTCACACGCAAACACCCCTAAAATACAAAGTGTGGACAATTTGAGGTCGTGGATTAGAGATAGGTATGGATTAGATTTACACGGATTGTATGAATTAATTTAGGTGTTTAATTTTAAAAAGGGGTAATACTGGTAATGCATGCATGGGTTAGATATGGAATTTATTTGGTTAGGATATATAACACAATTAGAGGAATTGTAAATTTGGCAGGATTCCATTGTGAGTTTCAATGCAAGCCGTAAGTTTGGTAGGATTACAATGTGCAATTATTTTTTTTTTTGGTAAATGTACAGAGTCTTTCTCTCCGTCCGGGGGTCCACCCACGTTCGCTCCAAGAAGCACAGGAGCTGGCCCAGGGGGAATCGTCACTTGTAGGAATTGAACCCGGGTTCTCCCGAAATTCCTCCCCACAAAGAGAGCTCACTTGCCACTTGAGCTACCCCGTTGGGTTTCAATGTGCAATTATAATCGGACACCACCATCAGGAAAACAATTCGACAAGCTGAGGGAAAGTACATTCAATCACCGACTGATATACTAAACATTATCTTGTTAGTAATTTTTTTCTTTTCCTTTGAAGATGGTCATTACTAAATCACTAGAATGAACATGCTAACGTCCTGTAGGTCTATTAGGACACCCCGTCATTGAATACATGCTCATATAAATTCCCATCATAGGTAATATGATTCGAACACAGCGTACAGGTTGTTCCATATATGCACACATTATTGTAGCGAGATGCACACATAACAATGACTGAATATTAAGAGTGTTTACATGGAAGCAAAAAATGGAAAATGTGGAACCAACATTGATTTTTATAGAGATGGTTACAGAAGCTATGCGAAGGTATGAAGTGTATTACCCATTGGTCAATGGTGTGATGTTACAACTGAAAAACAAGACAGCTACTGACTTATATACAATAGGAAAGAGACGGCTGAAACAGACTACATATATCTAATTACATATATGACCCCGGACTTGAAATATCATGCAGCCTTAGCTTCGTCTTCCCCATGTGTCTTCAACATGCTGCTCTCTAATACCCCTAAGCTGGAGCATGAATATCCTGAGCGCCCATCTTAGAGAGGAAGGTTTGGAACGAAGAGATAGGTAGAGCTTTAGTAAAACCGTCTGCAATCTGACCAGATGAAGGAACAGAGAGGAGTTTGATGGCACCGTGACTAACCTTCTCAGGAACAATGTGGCAATCTATTTTGATGTGTTTTGTTCGCTCGTAGAACACATGGTTCTCTGATATAGCAACGACCGATTTGTTATCACAAAAATGGCCGCGGGTCCGATCATTTGAACCTGCAAATCTTTCAACAAGAATGTGATCCATTGCGCCTCACAAACAACTGCGGCGAGGGCCAGACGTTCCGCTTCGGAAGACGAACGAGAGACAATGGCTTGTTTCTTTGTCTTCCATGATACAAGGGTAGAACCTATGAATACGCAAAAGCCGGTGATAGACTTGTGTGTCTCTGAACATGCTACCCAATCAGAATCAGAAAAAATGTTGAGCTGCAGATCACCATTTTTGGGATAAAATAGACCCTGACCAGGCACCTTCTTGATATACCGAAGAACTCGATGGGCAGCGATCAAATGCTCATTCATTGGAGTATCTACAAACTGGCTGAGATATAACAACCGACCAGCAAGGCGTCGATAGTTGCTGGCATCTTTCAGTAGCGTGCCTCCTTCTTTGCGTAGTGGATGACCAGAAATCATGGGAGTATTCGCAGGTTTACAAGTAAGGAAACCTGCCTCATTTAGTATGTCCATCGCGTATTTGCGTTGGCAGATGTTCGACCCCTTTCACTATCATGTGCCTCTATACCCAGAAAGTACCCCAGATTACTGAGGTCCTTTATTTTGAATGTACCATCGAGAAAAGATTTAAGTTCTTAAATCAAACTCAAGCTGGGACTTGTAACCAAGATGTCGTCAACGTATACAAGGATGGCGATGAACTGCGCACCACGGCTTAGACTTCATACGGAAGTGGGTTTGGTGAGTGGGGATGCCAGCACAAAGAGTAATTCCTTTGATTTTAAAATCTTTCTGATGACGAACCGAATGCCTAAAACCTTCGTGATCCATCCAGTCTTCTTGTGTACTCCAGACTTGACATTTTCCTTAAGAAAATAAAAAACTACTCCTGACCAATCAACATGGTTTGTTTCCATTAATGCACTGAGCATTCTCAACTTTCTATCAAAAATGTCATCCGTCCCTGAGAATTCATAGTCCATCTTCAACATCTTCTTCTTAATAGGAAATGGAACTGATGTGGGTTGATCTTGTGCCTTAATATCCGTCCACAATCCCTCTTTACTGTATCTGTGTTCAAAATAGCTGGGGTGAAACCCTTCATCTCTGTTAGGAAAACGAAAGGCTGCCCTACTGTTACCGTGAACAATGGTGATGTTTACTCCATTAACAGCGGAGCGAATCTCATCAATCTCCACTTTGTTCTCATCCTCTAGAATCTTAGCGTTGATATAAAATTGGGCAACATCATAGAGATGTACCTTGAGCAAAAGTCACAAAGTTATACAATCCTCCATCCTCGGGGCACTGTAATATCTTCCTTCCAAACTGCTTATCCAAGACATATTGAAGAAAGCCATTGTAATACCCTAATATTTTAAACAAATCTTATTTCAATAAAATATTCTTGAGAACAAAATTTATTATTTTTCAGTCCTAAATATTTTAATTCAAATACTTTCAAAAACAAATTATTTTACTTCCAAACTCAAATACATTATTCTATAATTTATAATTATATTATCTAAAATCATTTTCTCTAAACTCTTATTTTATTAAGCTTTTACAATAAAACTATATATTTAATTTAAGCTTGTACAAAAAAATTTCGTTAAGCAAGTGTGTAATTAAATATTTTATACTCTTTATTTTAAATGATTTGGTACAACATATTTATAAATTTAATTATGATTTTAAAAGCCCTATTTAATGGGTAAATTTATTTATCAAAATTTTAACCCAAAAGTCTATCTGAGACGAACCTGTTACCCTTATATTATTGTTTTGAGCCTAAGTTTAAACCCAAACTAAACATAAGCCTAAATAGTTCTTAATGAGCCCAATTGTTTATTTTTGGCCCAAGCCCCCAAGACAGGCAAATTATACTGTGCACCACGTACCTAAACGACGTTGTTTTGAGCATTGTAAATTAATCGTCCGTTTTTTGGAAATCACGTTTCCCGTTTCAGCCGGTCTTTGTATTTATGTTAATATTCTGTGTATTTCAGGCAATCATTCTGTGTATTCTAGGCAACCGTTCTGTGTATTCTAGGCAACTGTTATGTGTATTCATGTTAGTAACACATGTTGTGATTTCATGTTAGTAACACATATTGTGATTTCATGTTAGTAACACATGTTGTGATGTGTTTGTGCATTCGAATGTTTAGGAGGATGAGTTCTGTGTATTTTATGTAAATATTTTGTGTATTTATGTTATTAACACAGGTTGTGATGTGTTTGTGCATTCGAATATTAGGAGGATGAGTTCTGTGTATTTTGTGTCAATATTCTGTGTATTCTGGGCAAACATTATGTGTATTCTAGGCAAACGTTCTGTGTATTCTATATAATGATTATGTGTATTATAGATAATGAATTCCCTGGAGTCATTCGTGTCCGCGCCCACTAACATCTGTGTATTTTGTGTCAATATCCTGTGTATTCTGGGCAAACATTCTGTGTATTCTAGGCAAACGTTCTGTGTATTATAGATAATGATTATGTGTATTATAGATAATGAATTCTCTGAGTCATTCACGCCCGCGTCCACTAACACCAAAACGGCGTCGTTTTACGTACGTGGTGCACATTGCTATGTGGACTGTGGTGTAGGATATAACGATTGCCCAAGACAAATCTTAGGCTAACATTATCCCTGAAAATCTCTCAATTTGCAAACGATGGGTCCCACCTCCACATCACTTAATTTGCAAATCGTTTACTATTCACATTACATCCCTGCAAACCTAATATATTTTAAAAAGTGAACCCAACATCACATCACTTAGAATAAAAAAAGAAAAAAATAAAAGAAAGTACATAAAAAAATCAAAAATTAAAAAATACAAAATACAAAAGCTGCCGTAGCCGCAACTGCGGCAGGTTTTGTCAGGATGATGTGGCATTTGCCAAATCATATTGCCAATCCCTCAATTGCAGGGATGGGTTCAGTCTTAGACTAACCTCAACCCTGCAATTCATACATTGGCAATCCTATGTGGCATGCTATTAATACAATTTTCTTTTTTTTTTAGTTGATGACCTGGAATGCAAATTTGCATTCTAGGCTTGCAAATCTGAATTCGTACAAAAAGCTGTCGTAGGCTGCTTTTTTTATATTTTTTTATTTATTTCTTTTGTTATTTATTTCTTTTTTTAATTTTATTTTATTTAAAGTAATATAAAATTAGGACCCACTTTAAAAGTTAATAAGATTGCAGGAATGTAGTGTGAATAGTAAGTGAATTGCAAATAGGGTGATATGGAAGCTTTGCAAATTGAGTCTCTTTGCAGGGATAAGGTCAGCCTCCTAGGTATATGTATATGTATATGTTCACTGCTACCTTCTCAAATGTTCATCACCAAAAAGCACCAAATCAACAGCCCCAAATCATGTCTCTCTCTGTACCCGACTTCTCCCTCTCCCTTCGCGTATTGTTGGCCGGCGGACGACGAGCGGCGAGATTAGGCGAACAGCGACGGTAGTGGTCGGCTCCAGCGACGATCGGTGACCTCCAACAGCGGTGGTGGACGGTGTAGGGTTGGGCAGAGCTCCAGCGGTCCTCCTCCCCCGGCGGCGACGAGATGGACTCCTCCAACAGCGACGAGCTTCGGTCCCTCCTTCCCTCTGTTTTTTTTTTCCGGCGTAGCAGCCCCGATGAAGCAGCATGCGCGAGGAGGTGGAAGGCGGGCAGCTTCCCTCTTCTTCTTCCTTTTTCCGGTGCGGTGGCAGAGTGTTGATGGGCTATGTGTGGATTAAGAGGTATTGATTTTGGTTATGGTTTAACAACTTTGATTAGTGTTGATGATGAAGTTTAGTTAATTAATGATGGTGGGTTAAGGTGATGATTAAGAATAGTTAGGGATTAATTAGGTGATTATGAGTTTAATGGTGATTTTGAAGGGTAATTAGAGTTGTTGATAATAATGATGATTAAAGGTTGATTAATAAGTGTTGATTTATTCTTGATGCTAATATTGTAATTTGATGGTGATGATTACATAATGTTTAGTATAATGATGGTGATTATGAGCTATTAGTGACGAGTTAATGATGACGGTGATTGGAGGTGATTATTATGGCTAATAAAGATTAA
>NXFB01000217.1:0-10726 GCA_002525835.2 Ipomoea batatas | reverse complement strand
CCCCCTCCTAAACTTTTACCTTCTTCTTTTCAATTTGATCATATTAAGGCAAGACTGTAAACATTGACATTTATTAAATTTTATAATTGATTTTCAATTTGATCATATTAAGGCAAGGCGGTAAACATTGACTTGTTACTGAGATGGACAAATATGATTCATAAACTTCATACATTAGATTTATCATTAGTGAGAATACGAAGAACATGTTGATGCATAAGCCAATTTGACCAAACTATTGATAAGTCTCTACCTCAATTTTGAGGAGATTATATATCATTTAGTTTGTTTTAATACCTTTAAACATGCAAATATGGAGAAGCGATTTTGCTAACTAATTTTTACATTCTTACCGTTACATTAATTTAATGCTTATTAAATAATATTTAAAGGAATGATAAAATCAAGAACAAAATCAATAGTCTAGAGACCAAGTTAAATTAAAAATTGATAAATGATAATAGTCAATGGACGGATGGAATTGACTATAATAAATATACACATACAATATGTAAATGACAATTGAATTTCAGGTAGTAGTTGGACATGGATTCATAGCATTTCTAATATCTTAGAATTGGATGGTTTGCACCTTTTAGCTGGTATTGGAATAGGTCAGCATGGGTGCATTACTACAACCCATGCCTTTAATTTACATCTGAAGCTGACATAAACAAAAGCAAGATGAGAAAAAAGAAATTTCCCGGCCAAAAGATGTTGATCCAGATCGATCAGCATTAATTAATACCAGTACTGTATGTATTACTTTATAGAGTTAATTACTGTTTCATTGACTATAACCAAATTATCGATTTGATGCTTGAGTATATTTTTACCAATTAAAGGACTTCAACTTTAAAAATTTTAACTAATTTGGTCTATCTGTTTGTTTTGCCGTTAAACATTCGTTAACCCAGGACTAAATTGGTAAATTTGTTATAGTCAAGGGATCATTTCGGTCATCGTATGCATCATTTTCTCCGAAAAGTTAATTATTGAAATGGTCCATTGATTATATTGAAATTACCAATTTGGTCCCGAGTTAACGAATGTCTAACGGCAAAATAAACAGATGACTAAATTGGTTAAAATTTTTAAAGTTGAGAGAGTTAATTAGTAAAAAAATAAAAATAAATAACTAAATTGATAATTTTACTATAGTTAAAGAACCATTTCAATAATTAACTCTATATTATTAGTTCTGCTAGCCCTCCGATCCCTTAGCTGCTAAGCAACACTTCCATGTAAATCTTATCTTTTTAGTCATCAAAATTAAAGTAGGTTACAGTGTCGCACCAGAAAGAAAGCATGCCAACTCAAAAGTTGTTTTTAATACATTTTGGTGCAATCACCTGAACAATAGGAGTGGGGGTGTTGGTTAGAATATTTACAGTGTCAAGAATCTGAGTCAGAAGATACGACGGCTTTTCGCTTGTTTAGACCTGACAGCGCCCACTCTAGAGGTTGTGCATCAGATCAGCTACTCAAAATAGAGTTTTCTGGTAATTAATGGTTTCTTAGTTCTTTTTAGCATGATGACAAAAGGGATGGAAGTTGGTCTGTGAAATATTCTGAAATGAGATTCCATTCAATCAACATTCTTTCTATATGACAACTACCATGTAGTGTGATGGTATTCGGTTACCATTTCAAATGGATAGTTATAGTTCGAACATTGATGGTGGTAACTTAGATTTTTTGGAATTGAAAATATTTGAGAAAGTATTGAATATGTACTTCATTTTGGTATCAGAATCAACCCATGCCAAAATAGTACTCCCTCCGTCCCATTTTACCTGTCTTACTTTCCTTTTTAGTATGTCCTAAAATAGTGTCCTCTTTCTAAAATTGAACATAACTACGGAGTATCATTTTACATTCCCCAATTTACCCTTTTGACTTTTCAACTGTTTAGACCATTAATGAGCTAAGTACAATTGTATTGTGTACAAATAACACCTACTTTTGAAGGGCAAAATTGAAAAGTTAGTATCATTTGTTATGTTGTATTAAAAATCGTGCAAAAAGTAAATGAGACAAACAATTAGGGACGGAGGGAGTATTATTTTAATTATGAACTTAAACTTTTAGTTGAGATGAAATACATGTTTTAATTTAAAATTTTAGGAATTCTTGCTACACAGAACTTATATAGAATATATATAAATGTACCAGGATTAAGGTCTGAGATGTATAGTAGCAGATACATGCAAGCTTTGAATGATGAACGTATAGTATATTGTATTGAATCAATAATACTGATACAACATGTACATCAAATACATATAGATAGAAATAACAACTAGAAGTCTAAAAGGACTAAACTACTAGAGTCCTATTACACCCCCTCAAGCTTAAGGTGGTAAACACACAACATTAAGCTTGTCACGGAGGAACTCAAACCGTTTGACAGACAAAGGTTTGGTGAAAATGTCAGCCACCTGATCCTGTGTAGAGACAAAATGGACTTTGAGATCACCGGAAGCCATTTTGTCCCGAACGAAGTGGTAGTCCACTTCAACATGCTTTGTGCGCGCGTGAAACACTGGGTTGGCACATAGATACGTGGCACCCAGGTTATCGCACCATAAAGCGGGAGGAGCAGACAACGGAAGCCCTATCTCAGTCAGGAGTGACACAACCCATGTAACCTCAGCCGCAACATCAGCCAGACCCTTATACTCAGCCTCTGTCGAAGAACGAGCAACAGTACGCTGCTTCCGGCAGACCCACGAAACCAAGTTATCACCTAGAAAGACCGCGAACCCACTAGTAGACTTCCGATCAAGGACATCTCCAGCCCAGTCGGAGTCAGAATAACCATGCAAAACCGAAGTCTGAGAGGGACGCAAGCGCAGACCGAACTGCAGAGTAGCCTTGACATACCGCAACACTCGTTTGAACATGACCCAGTGCGACACAGTAGGAGAGTGCATGTGCTGGCACAAACGATTAACCGCATAAGAGATGTCCGGACGTGTGACAGTCAAATACTGTTGAGCACCTGCAAGACTCCTGTATTGAGTAGGATTATCAAACAGAGAGTCAGACTCATCAGTCACACGAGACGTAGACACCGGTGTAGCTAGCGGCTTGCAGTCAATCATGCCCGCACGATTGAGAATATCAGCCATGTACCTGCGTTGTGAAAGAACGTAGCCACCATCAACAGGCACAGTCTCAATCCCAAGGAAAAAATGCGGTGCACCCAGATCACGAATCTTGAAAATGGAAGCCAAACTTTGCAAGAGTCCAGACACAAGAGACGAATCACTCCCCAGGACTAGTATATCATCCACATACACAAGAATAAAGAGATGAGCCCCAACACTGGAACGATAAAATAGAGAAATATCAGTCTTAGACGGCGTGAACCCCACTGACAACAGATAGTCATGTAAGCGCTTGAACCAGGCCCGCGGAGCCTGCTTCAACCCATAGAGAGAGCGCTACAAACGACACACATACTACTACACAGACGGCTTTTAACGTCGGCTAAGTAGACCCTTTAAGGTCGGCTAAAAGCCAACGTTGATCTGGCCGACGTTGTAAGTGTACACATACAACGTCGGCTAAAAGTTAGCCGACGTTGTATGTGTACCTTACAACGTCGGCTAACATTTAGCCGACGTTGTATGTGTCCCTTACAACGTCGGCTATTTACAAATAGCCGACATTGTAGGTAATTTGAAAGCTACTAAAATACCCTACAACGTCGACTAATTAAAAATAGCCGACGTTGTAGGTAATTTGAAAGCTACTAAAATACCCTACAACGTCGGCTAATCACAAATAGCCGACGTCGTAGGTACCATACAACGTCGGCTATTTGTAATTAGCCGACGTCGTAGGTACCCTACAACGTCGGCTAATTAAAAATAGCCGACATTGTATGTAATTTGAAAGCTACTAAAATACCCTACAACGTCGGCTATTTACAAATAGCCGACGTTGTAGGGTAATATTAAACCAAAAAAATTACCCCACAACGTCGGCTAATAAGACTAGCCGACGTTGTAGGGTAATTTTTTTGTTTTTAAATATTAATTTTATTTTTCTATTTACACCCAAAACCTGCTCAAATATATATAGCAATCACAATCACATTCAAAACCTGGACAATTTATATTTATAATATCAAAATTAATAAAAGCAATAAATCTCACAATTGATAATAATTAATAATAAAAGTTCATCAAAATATACAAATCAAACTCAAATCAAAAGATGATCCTTGATCCATCAGTGAACACAAATCAAACTCCCTGTTTGGATGCAACACTTCCATCTACCTGAGACAAAAGCATATGAATTGAGTTAGCCAAAAGAGTTCAAGGTCTGGAATTCTTTTGCCAAATGTGTGAAGCAAGCTTACCATACTTATTACCAGCCTTACTGGTAGAGATTAGTTCTCTGAAATATGCAATCATCTTATTGGCTCCTTCAGATTCACATTCCTGACAACAAAATATCATGCTTGAAAAATGAAGTCCACTAATTCTATAACTTCAGAAATTTTACAAATGGTGAATAACTCATATATAAACTTGAAAATTATCCAAATCCTATATACACAGACTAAATTAGTCCAAAAATTATAAATGTAATCAATATTATTATAAAGTCAATTGATGTGGAGTTCGATTACGTACCTTCTTAGCAATTTCAAGAAGAAGGTCATCAAGAAGAAGTGCATTTTCCTGTTTTCTTTTCCCACAGTAAGATACAATCAAGCTTAGCTCAGTACATATATCATCTTTCTTTACACCATACCTGTTCCCAGCAGTAACTTCAATAGCAATGAAGAACCTATCTTCATAGTTCATACATTTTCATAAGGTACAAATACAGAAGTAGCAACCAGGGATCAAATTTAAAGAACTAGAACTCTATCTTGATGCCCTAATCATATTCTGGACCACCCAGGATTATAGCTTACACTCATTATAAATCCACCATTAGCATGTAGAGTCATTTTGTGGAAGAGACAAGGCGCAAATGCACAATACAATTGTCAATTATCCAACATAAAGTAAGACAATGATGGACTTTATCTTTACTAAGCATAAAAATATAATACAAGCTTTATATAAATAAAAACAATTACCTTCCCACCAATCCGAAAAAGTTCAACAAGATCATGGAATTGCCCAAGAAGAATGCAGCTAATTCAATACCTTTAACTTGTAGCATGAGTTGCTAATCCTACAGACTTACTCTTTTGTCAAAAAGCAGCCAATTCAATAGCATTCCCAAGCTAAAATGCTAAGAAATAGAAATAACATCAACAATCAAACTATAACAACAAAAATCAAAGATAGCAAAATAAAAATAAAATTAGAAATAATTATTTTTTAAATCAAATATAGCACAATAAGACTAATATTCAATATAAATCAACAAAACCTTAGAACATTAGGTCATATTAACTCAGTTCAAAAAATGCACAAAACCTGAGAACATTTTTATATTGTTTTAGCAGTCAGAATGTGATGGTGATGCAACAGCAAGCAGCTTCATAACCAATAATCAATATGAGTCATAACCAATAATCAACCGAGAAATCAAGGAGATGAGACCGGAGGAGTACCTTCGTCGACAGTAGAGGAGACTGTTCGTCCCTAGGAGCATGCGAGGAGCGGAGGTTGCGGAGTACGGCAGCCGGCAGTAGGCGAGGGAGGAGATGGAGGACTGGTCTGTGCTCTCTGGTCCGATGAGAAAATTTTGACAGAGAAATTAATTAGAGGAGACCGAAGGAGTACTTTCGTCGATCATAGAGGAGACCTTCGTCGCTAAGAGCATGCGAGGAGCGGAGGCGGCGCGGAGCAAGGCAGCCGGCAGACTGGTTTGTGCTCTCTGGTCCAATGACGAGCAAGGTTAGGGATTTGGAGATCGAATTTTGGATCAACTGAGCTCTGATTTGGAGATGGTATTTAGATTTTAGATGAGAATTAAGGGAGACAATTAACGGAGCCATAGCCTAAGGGCCATTTAGGAGAAAAGTTAATAATAATTAAGGATAATATTGGGAGATTATTTTAAAATATTTAACCAGATATAATCGGAATCATTCACAGAGTAAATGATGGCGGTCGGCGACGGGGATGGGAGGCGTCGGCGATGGGGGGCTTTGTGTTATTAGGCGATGAGAGTCCGAATTTTGGCTTTGTGTTATTAGGAATTGAATGTCCGAATGTTAATTTTGGGGAGACGGGTTGGATTTATTAAACCCTTCCACGTCGGTTATTTTACATAACCGACGTGAAAAGTAAATCCGGCACAATACGACGTCGGCTACTTCCTAGCCGACGTCGTATTGTACGCGGGCGGTCGTCCGTTAGGTGATACGACGACGGCTACCCAGCTAGCCGTCGTCGTATCACCTTTAAAACTGCGATACGACGTCGGCAACCCAGCTAGCCGACGTCGTATCGCGTAGAGGCATTAGCTTGATACTTTACACGTCGGTTATGTGTTCATAACCGATGTTAAAGGTTATACGTATGATATAACGTCGGCTAAGTAATTAGCCGACGTTAATTAGCCGACGTTGTATGTGATTTCTGTAGTAGTGACATGATCAGGAAAGGATGGGTCAAGATACCCGGGAGGCTGCTTCATATAAACGGTCTCCTCCAAGCGACCGTTGAGGAAGGCATTGTGAACATCCAACTGACGAAGAGTCCACTGACGAGAGATTTCTAATGAAAGAAGAAGTCGAACAGTAGTGGGCTTCACCACCGGGCTAAAGGTGTCGAAGAAATCCTCACCAGCCACCTGATTAAATCCCTTCGCCACCAACCGGGCCTTAAATCGCTCGACCGACCCATCAGCCTTGCGCTTAGTCCGAAACACCCATTTGCAGCCCACAATATTCATATCCGGTGTAGCCGGAACTAGCCGCCATGTCTGATTATGCAATAGCGCATTAAACTCCTCATCCATCGCAGTGCGCCACTCAGGATGAAGAACCGCCTGAGAATAACAAGTGGGGTCTCCACCCGCAGCCAATAACGCCCGCAAAGGGGACGAACTCTCCATATGCCAAAGACGCATAGAGTGAGACCGAGGCGGAGGAGGACCAGCCCGACCACGACCACGACCACGTCGAGGACGCGGAGCAACAACACCTGTCTCAGTGACCTGCTCAGGAGAAGCAGCAGCTGGAGGATCATCGGGTGGTGCAGAAGGTACAGACTCAGGACCCGAGGCAACAACCAAAGAACTAGCACCCCAAGGCTCAACAGGCGATGGAGATATAACCTGCAGAGAAGCACTAGCCAATGGAAAAACAACTTCGTCAAATCGAACATGCCGGCACACAAAAAGCTTACCCGTATTGAGATCCATGCACCGATACCCACGAAAAGACAGGGGATACCCCAGAAAGACACAGGCAGAAGACCGAAATGCAAACTTATGACGGTTGTACGGCCTAAGATATGGAAAACACAGACACCCAAAAACCCGGAGATGAGAATACGAGGGAACAGACCGAAACAATTTATGAAAAGGACTGTCCATTTGAATAGCCGAGGACGGTAACCGATTGATTAAGTATACCGCGTCTTCAAACGCAAAGTCCCAGTATTTTAGTGGAACCGACCCCTGGGCTAAGAGAGCAAGCCCAGTCTCAACAATGTGACGATGGCGGCGCTCGACACGACCATTCTGCTCATGCGTATACGCACAAGACTTACGATGGACAATGCCAAGAGACGCCAGAACAGAACTCAACTTTAAATACTCACCCCCTAAATCAGACTGTAGGGACTTAATCTTTCGAGAAAACTGGGTTTCAACCATAACCCGAAACTTAGTAAACACAGCATATAAATCTGATTTAAGACGTAAAGGAAATAACCAACAGTAACGCGAGAAATCATCAACAAACAACACGAAATAACGAAAACCAGATGTAGATAAAATAGGCGCAGGGCCCCAAATGTCTGTATAAATCAGATCTAATACATCAGAACTAGTCGAACTAACACGAGGTAAAGAAAAACGGGCAGACTTTCCCAGTTGACACGAAGTACAAAGTTGAGAAGAATTGAAATCTAATCTACTAACGGAGCAACTACGCAAAACATTATTCAACACCCGAAAGTGTGGATGACCTAATCTACTATGCCACACACTCGAGGGAGCCCGGGCAGACACGAACGCAGCAGGTGAAGACGGAGACATCGGTAATTGCAAAGTGTATAAACCCCCCAGACTCGGACCTTTAAGTAGCGGAGTTTTGGTGACGATATCCTTAACCACAAAAAAAGAGGGATAGAATTCAAAGAAGACATGATTATCACGAGTAAATTTTTGAACAGAAAGTAACAAATGAGACAATTTAGGAACAACTAGCACATTAGATAATTTAAGAGACCGAGTGGAAGGAACTTGGGCATGACCAATACGGGTAATAGACAAACCTTCTCCGCTGCCAACCCGGAGGGAATCCGCACCACGATAAGCCTCCGTATCTGTTAGCACCTCCTCCGATGGCGTGGCGTGATGCGTGGCCCCAGTATCCGGAAACCAGGCCTGCGACACCGAATCACCAGCAGCAGTGGCGACGTTACCTTGCGGAGAACCAGCCTCAGAGTAGCGACGGTAACAGTGGACTGCCGTGTGTCCATGGCTTCTACAAATCTGGCAGCGAGGTCCTCTGCCACCGCCACGACCAGTTCGGCCACCACCAGAACGACCGCTACTGCCACCTCGCACGGAGCCCCGACCGCGCCAACTGCCGGCATCTCCAGACTGCCGACCACCACCTGCTAGCCGCGAAACCATAGCCGCCGGCTGGGAGTCCAACGTAGGGGAGAAATCATCACTGCTAATAAACTGCTGAGCACGCAGCAGATCGGAGAGTTGGGCAATGGTCACCGGAGCGCCGACGGTGACGAGGGAAGACGCCATGGACCGGAACTCCGGTCGCAGCCCTTTGAAGATGTAAAGATTTTGCGTGTCCAGCGACACCGGTTGCCCCGCCATCGCAAGTTCCTCAACTAGCACTTTCGCACGCCCCAAATATTCCGAAGCCGAGCTATCACCCTGACGCAGCTCCTGCAACTGCGTGAGAAGTCCGAGTGATCGCGCCCGAGTCACAGAGCCGAACGTCGTTTCAATTTCCAGCCACAGCGAACGAGAAGTCGTATGGCCGAGTGCGAGATACAACACCTCCTCCGATAGGGAAACAACCAGCATGGAGAGCACTGCCTGGTCTTGCTGAACCCAAGCACTCACGGCAGGATCCTCAACGGGAGGAGACGACTCACTCTCAGCAGACGAGGCGGCCTCCTTGTCAGCCTCCGGCAGCGACGGGCAAACGGACGTGCCATCGACAAACTTGAGCAGACCATGGCCTTGAAGAAAGGGGAAAATCTGAGCCCTCCAATACATGTAGTTCTTGGAAGACAACTTCAAAGACACAAAGTGATGCGCCGAATTCAGCGACGGGAGGCAGAAACCGGCAGCGCCGTCGGAGATGCACCAGCAGTGACTGTTCTTTCGGAGGAAGCATCGGATTGCACAGCTGAAGCCATAACCAGAACCGTAGAAGGCGTATGATACCAGATGAACGTATAGTATATTGTATTGAATCAATAATACTGATACAACATGTACATCAAATACATATAGATAGAAATAACAACTAAAAGTCTAAAAGGACTAAACTACTAGAGTCCTATTATGAATGATGCTAATGATTCACATTTTCTTCTACCCTTCTAATTTTCAACTTCATTTTGTGAAGGTAAAGATGATTTGGTGGATATTGTTCGGTGGAGGCCGGTAAAGGACCAAATTCATCAATGGGTGACTAGGGGAATTGTTGCATGCGCGGATGCCAGAAAAGGGGCAAGTTCAGCATCATGCATCTAAAGAATGTGGTAGCGTATATAAAAAATAAAAGTACGTTTTCACTGTGAGCGATAACTGTACTTATGATATACTAACAAGTGATATCAGAGTCAGGTCATAAGTTCAAGTGTTGGAGGGGAAATTATTGGGCGGAAACCGAAGTTCATCAATTGGTGAACAGATATTATTGATTGTGATCTTAATCAAGATATATATTAGCAAATTAAAAGGGTAACATTTTGCTTTAAAAAAAAAAGGGTAACATTTTGAATAAAATGCACAAGTAGACTGGTATTCTCTAAGTTTCTTTTTAATTTTGCAGTTTCTTTGATAAGTGAAATGAGAGTGATTTCCATTTTTGGTCCTACTGTTATTGGGGCATTGCCAATTTTAGTCCACTTCATTAATTTTTGCCACATTGCGGCCAGTTTTATTTAGTCCTTGCCACTTTTAGTCCACCGTTAAAATTTTCGGCAAATAATCGTATAAAATAGGGGTATTTTGATCTTTTCATGCTTTAATCATCTCCTTTACCCTTTGTAGTGGCTTTCCTTACAGATTTTCATCCAATGAAGAGGTCTGGTAAAAGCCATGGCTTTGTAATGTGGCTCACATAGCTTTCGTCGGACCTCTTCAATCGATGAAAATGTGTAAGAAAAATCACTGCAAAGAGTCAAGGAGATGACCAAAGCATGAAAAGACCAAAAACATCCCTATTTTGGACCACAATTTGACGAAAATTTTAACGGGACTAAAAGTGACAAGGACTAAATAAAACTGACCGCAATGTGGTAAAAATTAATGAAGTGGACTAAAATTGGCAATGCCCTAATAACCGTAGGACCAAAAATGGAAATGACTC
>NXFB01000216.1:124655-136878 GCA_002525835.2 Ipomoea batatas | reverse complement strand
GCCGCTCATGGTTGAGGACCCAATTCCTATTTTGTTTTTTAGTTTGTTTTTTTTTTTAATTAAAAAATCCTGGACTCCATCTCGCTGGAGCTAGCTGCCAGCGAAGAAGACATCTCCTGCAGCGGTGGCGAGGACTAACGGCGACGAAGCTCCTGTCTCCCTCCCTTCTTTCTCCCGACAGTGGACATCGCTGGGCAGAGCCGCAGTTTCTTCCCTCCCTTCTCTCGTCGACGATAGTCCGGCGGTAGGCATCAGTAGCGAGGTCCGGTCCCCTTCCTCTTCTCTGTTCTTTCTGGCAGCAGCAGCGGCATAATGGCGCGATGGGCAGTATGTAGGCATCAGTGGCAAGCCTTCGGCGATTGCTGGGTGTTGATGAAGGTGACTACGAAGCCTTTCTACCCAAGCCGATAGGTGAGGTGGACGGAGGAGATGTAATTTATCAAGATTGAATGAGAATTGACTTTGAAAAGGTTCATTACCGGTGCCATGTCAGCAAGGCAACAGGAAAACCTGTTAAAAAGTTTAGGTGGAAAAAAATTTGTGGTTTGTGTATCTAAATAGCACTTATGAAAGATTAGGGTGCGGCATGAAGAATCGCTTATGGTTCATGGTGCCGGATGGCACTTTAGCCTAAATAAAATTATACCAAAGTACTATTTGGTTCACAGAATGAAGATATCAAAAGAGCTAAATTATTAAAACATGTGTTATATCTCAACTAAAACTTTTAATTAATAGTTGTTTGCTCCAACAGTCCAACCAACAAGTGGATCGTAGTCTCTTTGATGAGATCAATACAATAATTTTGGGAAGAATTTTATTCCTGACCAGTTTAATCTGCAAAGTATATGAAGAAATGTATTTATAAGATCAAATACAAAGACTCATAATCAGGTAAAGAATGAAAAATGTAGATTTACAATAATACTGAGAGAGAAGAATTTTAGTGTAACTAGAATAGAGTGTCCTAATACAACCTTTCAAGCTAAATGTTCTCTAGAGGGACATTCAACTTGTCCCTTAATTAAATCATTGAACCTTGATGCGGGTTGAGCTTGGCACAAAGACAATATATAGTTGCCTAATGAGACTCAAAGATCATGCTTGTGACGAGGGCCAAAATGCAACTTCAATAGCCTGCTATAGAGCCTGGGATGTAGCATGTCCTACTGCAACATACATAACCTCAAAATCAGTAGTTTGAGGAGGTAAGTTTAATTGAGATAAAGTGGACTATCTGTAGAGTATTTATTGGGGCTAGAGTTAGAGAGGCAATATCTCATATGGTTTGAGAGGAGTCTGTGGTGGCGATTTTATCGACCGGTGGTGGCGACAGTATTGACATGATTTGCAGCCGTGGATCGTTTGGTGTTTCTTGATACTAGATGGGAACAATAATTTTTAGAAAATTTTTATTATTGATCAGTATAATCTACAAAGTACATGAAGATATCAATTTATAAGAATACAAAAAGTCTTGGTCAGAACAATTATTGATAATATTTATTTTTATATTATATGTTCAACAAGCTGAACTTATTTGACTATGGTGAAATGTATGTCTAGGCAACCTTCTTCTTTACTGATTTTTCGGTTGCCTTTTGCTGATTTTCATGTATCTCTCTCACACACACATATATATGAATCATATGATAATAAGTCCTTAGGAGAAAACTAAGAACTAACAAATCTCAATTTTACATTTGAAAAAATTGAACGCACCAGATCAAATTTTTAAAAAAATACAGTGACATTTTCATAATTAGCACCAATTTTACTATGCAAACTTGAACACCAAAATTTGCAATTTTAGTTTTAAACTTTTTCATGTTTGCACATTTAGTATTAACATTTTGCATATTTAGTATAAAATATTGCATGCACTTGCAAAAATGCGAAAGTGCATTGCACTAAGGGTTTCGATTTTAGAGTTTATAACTGAGTTTTTTTGTTTTATTTGGTTTAGTAGTTCACTTTTCACTACTTAAGATATAGCATTTACGGTTTAGATTTAAAATTTAGTTTTCTCATTGATTTTATAAAATTTACCAGGTTTGCATATTTAGTTGTTAATAATTGCATATTTAAGTGTTAAAGTTTGCATGGTGAACAAGTTGATGATAATTACAAAAATGTCACTGTGTCACTACTTAAGAGTGTGTATGAGGTAAACTCCATTCAGGCGTATATATGTTGGCTAACTTTGATGAGATATACAATGTTAATACACATTATCAAAAGTATAAATTAAAAATAATGGAATAGTAGGAGTAACTAGCTAAGTACTACTTAGTTTTGAAACACAACATGGTTTGTATATGGAATACAATATTACATTTTGGACTCACAATTTTTATATATGTATACATTATTCTAGTGCCACTACCACAAAAAATACTTTTAACTTTCAATGTCGGTTATATTGTGTAATAGATTTGGTCATAGTAGTAAATAAATGATACGATACCGGTTTTTTTTTTTTTTATTTTTTTTTTCCAAAATTGACGTCATAGGTCACTTTTAAAAAAATACAAAAATAACTTTGGTTATTTATAAAAAGTCTACACCGTACTATATATTTTACAAAAATTATTGAAGGGATACGGAGTCAATTTTTTTTTTAAATAAAACTAATATTGTATAATTTTTAAATTTCCTTTAATAAGGAGATATAAATATAATGTTGGTTTTCGTATGTTGGTCTTGGGGTTGATAAATGTCTAGAAAGAGGGGTGTATGTGGTTGAATAAAAATTTTCAAAATTTTAACTTAAAACAATTTTTAAATCAAAGCTTACCACAAGTTCGAAAGCAAGTGATAGGCACGCAATGGAAGTTTTAAATCATTTGTAGCGCGGTTTAGTTAAAAACAGGTTGAAATGTGTTACGTTAACGTGCGTGCATGACTAGTTCGATCAACTAGAACATTAAATGCAGTAAAGTAAAAAGTATAGAGAGAGATTTTTATACTAGTTCAACAATAGTCTAGTACTCTAGTACACTTTTCTCCTGAACATGCAAGGAGGATTTCACTAGTATTTTATAGGCACAAGTACAAGTGAACCAATCTTAGTGTGTCCAGAAAGCACTAAGACTGAAATGGTACTCTTTCAATCTAAATGTCCTCTTCGGATCTTCAAGACTCGATCTCTACTCCAAGAGTCAACCACCAAGTCTCCTCAAGTAGCAGATCACAAACCACACTATAAGATAATGAGATCCTTGTTCCCACAAACAAGTAGGCTGTGGAATCTGGAAAATTTACAAGTGAAGCTCAAGTTGAACTAGATACGAACGTTGTAGCTTCGCCTCTCTTAGCTAGCACTTAGCAATGAAAACATGCACAACAATGGTGATTATCAAAGGCTCCGACAAGAACTAACAACGTCCTTTAAGTTTTGAGCTTTGGAGTTCTCTATTTATAGGATAGAGGTGAGAGCAGGCTGGTAAACTTCCATATATGCAATTTGAATTTTTCTGTTACTCCTAGTGTAACAGGTGTCCAAATCTTCCACTAGCTCCAACACGCTGTAAATGTATCATTGCCCTTTTCCATAACAATTTTTGTCATTTTCTCCAAAAATTACGTGTATTTGAAAAAACCATACATTTGTATCTCTCTTTTTTTTTCTTTTTTTTTTTTTGGAATACACATTAGTATCTCTTTAATAATATTATTATTAAAAAAAAAAAGAATACAACATCGATTTTAAAAAAATCAACATAGTATCCTATTTTTTAAAAACAATATTAATGCGTACTACATTAACCAAGACAAATTTTATTTCGAGAAAGCTAAGTAAATAAATTATTCATATAAAAGATTGATTCTTTGCATGAATTGGATTAAAGAGATTCTTCACATTCTACACTAAGAGAATAACTCTTCTAATCAAACGTTTATCATTACGCTAAAAATTATAGTTCAATTTTCTGTACTAGTTTTAATGAGTTAATACCCTCAATGGTCCTCCGAGTATTAGCGATTTACCAGCTGTAGTCCCTCGACTTTTAAATGACCTCCAATAGTCCACTAAGTTTTAAAAAATAACCATCCATGGTCCTTTTAGGACGTATCGTGGTCATTTTAAACTCGGGCTATTTTAAGAATTAGGACCACGGGTGGTTATTTTTAAAAACTTGGAGGACCATTGGAGGTCATTTAAAAGTCGAGTGACCACAACTGGTAAATCGCTAATACTCGGAGGACCATAAGAGGTATTAACTCTAGTTTTAATTGTACTGTATATATAGTTTTTTTTTTACCTTGAACTCGTGACCTGGTTTTGATACAACTTGTTAGGATCAAGCATTCAAGTGCTTACCAGACCACTACGTTAAAAGTTATATATCTCAAAGCTAAAACATAATTTTATTTTCTTATTATATCCATATTGTTGAGAGGCAGGGTGCTGGATTTGACCCTTCGATCTGCATCCAACAATCCCCATAGCCACTAAATTGTTGGACTTGATCCTTCACCGACTTCCGCCCAACATATCCCAATAAAGAATGGAACAAAACAGTTCTTGATCAATCATCATATAGCATTATGCCACAACTTTTATTGGATGATGTTATAGTGGATTCTAGTAGGATTATTAATTGGTGACAATTTAGTACACGCTGTTTTTTTTCTTATTATGTTTTGATTTCAATGATTTTCGTACCAAAAAAAAATATTATGGTCTTATAAAAACGTAACAATAACACTAATAAAAAAAAATCATGTTATCTAGTCCTGGATACATATTTATTTGATGGAGTAAATATATATATATGGCACCCATTTTATCTCATTGAGTGTGGTTTTGTGGATAGATAGATCTCACAACCAAATATATCTTTACATTGCAGAATAGTATATATATCATCATCAATATATATTCTTATCTTATAATATATATATACCCACTGATCTTGAACATAAAATCATAGTACGTGGTAGATCGAATTTTAGTACGAGTCTCATCAGCTCCGATGTTTTTTTTCCCATGCGCGCACTCTTCAATTCATTTATTTATCAAATATGCAAATACCAATATTGTCACACTCTGAGCTGCCGGAGCTCAAGAAATCATTCAACCTGCCGCCGGAACCACCACCGCCGGCGTTATCCCTCATCTCGCTCTGCAATAACAACAACGATCCCATCTCGTCACACCCGCCATGATCTTCGAAGCTCTCCTGGTTAACATCATGGCTTAATTGGGAAGCCACGAACTTGTCCAGCGCCCTCCAATCCGTGACTTTCTTGTTGCTCACGCAATTGATGTTATTCTTGATCTGCTCGCCGGCGCCGGCGCCGGCGGTGTCTTCGGTGGCGTTGCTGCGGTGGTTCTCA
Organism: Ipomoea batatas; assembly: GCA_002525835.2. NCBI lineage: Eukaryota > Viridiplantae > Streptophyta > Magnoliopsida > Solanales > Convolvulaceae > Ipomoea > Ipomoea batatas. Next base: position 131,535 of record NXFB01000216.1, on the reverse strand, counting down.
TGGAGGAGCGGGGTTTTGAGGAGCGGGAGGGAGGGGCTTTGCAGCTGGGGAAGCTGGTTGAAGAGCTGATCGGCGTGCATGAAAGTGAGGTTCTCTGAGGCCTCTAGCTCTTGCTTGCACAGAAATGTCTGCGCCGCCATGAAATTGCTCGGAGCCGCCGCCGCCGCTTGCCTTGTCATGTAATCCATGTTGTTAATGTTGGGTTCATCGTACAAGAAATTGGATTCCCAGCCTTCCATGCTCTTCGCTTGTCCGGTGATTCGTTTCTTGAATGCCCTACACACCACCCATCCTTCCTCCTGCACCACATTACAATTAATTATTATTTTTTGAATATTACTGACTATATTACAATACAGTATCAGCATAAGTGTTGATCATATATGATACAATATATATATATATATATATATCATACATAATTATATATACAAGTACTGAAAACTCCACCAGCAAACATAGGTATATCGATTAACTGGAGTTTCATGTTAGATCTAATAAAATACTACAATCTCGATCAATTATAAAACAGTGTACATGTTTTTCTTTTAAAATAAAAATTATAAGTTGTTTATATTCATCTATTGTACGTATAGTGGACAAAGTACAAAGGCATGCAACTAGAGAGCATGCTACTTCTAAGCATGCTAAATTGATAATGTTAATGGTAACTTTTTATTTTTCATACAAAGTAAAAAGAGAACGAAAGGATCGAGACTACAAAGTCCCGGCTATATCACCTTAACAAGATCAATAGAAAGTAAATAAAATGGTACTTTTAAAGTAACTTTTGTTTAGTAGTTTCCATGTAAGGTCAAAGAATTGAAGTATATATGGCAAAGAGGCGTGGAGGAAGGAGATGATTTGGGATTATTTCCTTTTGACAATTGAAAGGTTGAATGAGTAGTGATTATAGATCTTCAAAGCTTAATGACCGGAAAAGAGGGAGTTGAATACTGTTTCCTTTAAAAGTAAAATTGTCTTTTGACTTAATTAGAGCTACTAAGAATCATTCTAATTAATTTGTTTCAAGCATGTATGACTAGTCATAGGTTATACAAATAATGACACACATATACATATTATGCATGAAAAAGTTCAACCATTTATATTCAACACCTCACAATTTGGAGGAAAACGGGAACCGTCCTCAAATTATCATGAGAAAAATTCCAAAACACAAAGGACCGGATCTAATAGATTTATACCAATTGGACTAGGGTTACCCGATAATATTATATTTGTAACTCGAATGTATTGAAGTTGATCTTAAGATTTCTTATATTGAATTTTAGACAGGGAAAAATAAAATTGAGAGGATCAGAAGAGAAAGAGTTGAGACTTGAGAGCTCTGAAGAAGAAAATGAATAAAGCTAAGGGAATAGAACTTGCCTGTGGAGGGCCATTTTCTTCAGATTCAAGCCGGTATTCATGCATGATCCAGTCAGTTTTCTGACCATTTGGAGCCCGGCCTTTGTAGAATACGAGGGTTTTCCTCATACCGATGAGCTTTGCTTTATCGTACACCGCCTTGTCCCTGCCGGTAGCCTTCCAAAATCCGGCCATGGTCGCCCTGTTCGTCCTCGTCCCGGTCGGATACTTCTTGTCCTTGTGACTGAAGAAGTACCACTCGTTCTGCTCTTCGTACCCGATCCGACATTTATCTGCAACTCAACAATTCTCAACTCTATAAAAATCAATCCCTTCCCAACACCTACCAGTCCCAACTATAGGTCCATAACCTACTCTGATACTAAGTAAGGGTCACGTTTCAATGGCAGAATGCTGGACTGGGCTCTCAGAGCCGCCCACCCAACAAACTTCAAGAAACCCTAGCAGTACTATACGTACACAGTACGATGAAACAAAGAACAACATACCTTGAAGATCCCAAGGTTCGATTCTGTAGAGATCAATGTCTCTAATCACATCAAGGTCAATCTTCTGCGACGCAACCTTCTTCCTAAGATAGTATCCGACAAGCTCTTCATCCGTGGGATGGAATCGAAACCCAGGCGGAACAGTGCACGATTCATCTGCTGTATCCATGATGTTTGATGATGACGACACTGTTCTTCAATTCTCTCAGGTAGCTCTGATCTGCATCAAATTATTAAACCCCAAGTAATGAATTAAGATGAACGATCAGTATAGATGATAGTATTCATTCTTTTACTACTACTCCATCCATCCATCCACCATCATGCTTAAATCATATCATCATCTCAGAAAGCAGTAGCAATTAAGTGTGAAATAGCAGTACCTATATAAGGGGAAAATGAAGAGAAGACAGATATAGTGATGAACAGGCTAAGGCCTAAAAGGTGAAGAATTGAAAAGAAATTATGAACCCTACAATTGGAAAGGTAACAAGTGTTTTCAGATATAATCATCAACCCGTTTGGTGGTAAGCACCCCTCACCAATTCTTTTTTCTATATATATAAATATATATATAAATATAATAATACACCAGTAACCCCAATTTACCTGATACTCTTAAGTAAGGTCTAAACTTAATGTGACTATCAGATACCATGCTAGATGTGGGTCGTACTAAAAAGAAGAATTTTTTGTTTATTGTAAATTGGTATGGTAAAAACAACAAATAAGGGAATTGTGAAAATGGTGGGGTTAAAAGAAGGGTAAGAGATGAAAAGGAGAGAAAACCAAATGATGAGAGTTTGGTGTTAAATTTGATGAAAACCAGGAGGGGGTTTAAAGTTTTAGAGGTGTAGGGTGGAGTAGTCTCCATCGCCAGTATGTACGCTGTTCCATGCCTGGATCGAAGAAACTGACAAGTCATTAAAATTAAGTAAAGGTCAGTGGCATAATAATGTTGTCTCGTGGCGGAAAGTGCACAAATCATTCGTCTCCAACAACATAAGTCTTCGCCCAAACGTTTCAAAAAACAAAAACATTCTTTTTACAACCCACGATAAAATAATCAAACTCTTTAAAATTAAACCCCTACTCGCACCTTGAAACAGTTGGTAAGTGAATTGTTAATCGACTCTGATCTAGTGAGTATATCAGGAATTAAAAAAAAGAAATTAAATGAAGAATGTGAGGGAAGAAGGATGGGAGGGACAGCAAAAAGACAAGAAAGGGTGACGTGATCAGTAAATAGGCACGCGTTAGATTGTTAGGGTGAAGCTGCTAGAAAAAAGGGCATTTAAAGAGGAACAAAGGGGGGAAAGGAAACATGCGGAATTCTACAAACATTGATCTATGGGAATTTGAATGATTGCAAAATGGAGAACGAGAGAGACTTCTCTGACTCTGGTGTCTGTTTGTCTCCAATCCACATAGCAACTACTCTACACAACATCTATCCCTGACCCTTATTCCCTAATTTCCCTTTCTTTGCCACACTCTCAAAATAAGCTATCCCACCCATGTTCCATCCTTCCAAAACCCACATACTGATTTACTTCCTTGTGATCAGTTCTTTTGGCAGCCGTTTAAAGACCAACCGACACAGAAATTGGATTCTAACGGAAGCGTGAAAACTTGACCAAAAAGTGCATGCCCAGCTCCACCAATTTACAATTTCACTGAAACTTAGAGAATTGACGCTAGAGAACAGGCCAATGGCCCAAAACAAACGAGAAGAAGAGATAGGGGGTGGGGTTTCACCGGCTCCTCTCTAGTAGCGAGAGAAAGAAAAACTCTTCACAAGACTCTCGAGTCTTAGCTGCAGGTTTCCTTGAAACTCAAAAAATTACACAATGTTGATTATCTTGAAGTGGACATGGTTGGCATGCATGGCATGGCAAGGCAAATTGGCAATGCATTGATGGAGGTGGAGGAAGGGAGAAAATCAAATCTTACCTGTGGAAGCTAAGCAAAGAGTGGCTAGCTTAGCTAGGGGAGATCAGATAGAGAGTTAATTGAGCTGAGGCTTTTGAGTAGAATGATGATTTCTGGATCAGCTCAGCCCAATAGAGAGAGTTCTGAGAAGATGAGAGAGGAGGAAGAAGATGAGAAGATCGAGGAAGTGGGAATTAATTAAGAAGCAAGTTCTTTGGAGTGAGAGAAAGCAAGGTGTTTATAAAAGGGAATGGGGAAAGGGGGAGAGAGAGACTGGTGAGGACCGCTCAATTGCGCATGGCTCCTTGCTTGTCCCCATTGCTGATGTCACTTCCTAACTTCCTACAGTAACACTTTTTCTTCCTTCTCTTCTATCAACAAACTCTGTTACAACACGTAACAATATACAGTAATATTAGTTTTAAAAATTTATACAAAAAAAAAAAAAGTATTAACTTTCTTGCCCTATAAATATTTGTCTTTTTATTATTTTGTACTATACGCATTACTTTGATTTATTATACCACAAAATCTGAGAGAATCTGTTTAATTTGAATGTGTTCAAACTATATAGTCAAATTCAAACACCTCCCGAAACATAATGGCCATTTGGCCCATGGATTTAGATGCAAGAAATATAATGGAATAATAACAGTCATATATAAATATGTTTGGTTTTTAATTAGTCCAATATGAGATTCAAACGTTTTTAGAATAAAAAATGTTCATAAATGGAGAGTTGTCCATTTGTCTCAAGCTAAGTTGGAGTGACAAGGGTAACCTGCAGTCACTATCCGATGGTGTGCATGTATTAGGTAAATCAACTTAGATTATTCATAGTGTCCCAAGCTAAGTCGATAGGATATATAGTTGGTTTGGTAACCATAAGAGTATAAGTTTATCTCATTATGTGAGGGTGTATAGTGTGTAAATTTTACCAAGATTGCACATATTATAGTGGAGAATACATGATACATTTACCTTTTGAGGAAATTTCCCACCCAAATTGCACATATTATAGTGGAGAATACATGATACATTTACCTTTTGAGGAAATATTAGTCTGTAGGTGTCCGCTAATTGTGTCTAATTAATCATCATCACAGTTCATCTTAATAAACATGCCACTGAGGCATTGACTTTATTTGTATTGCATTTTAGTGAAAAGTTTCCTACTCTATTAGATACACAATAATCATGACTTTATATTAGAAACATATTAATCTACATTTTCTTTCCTTTTTTTTTTCGTTTTTTTTTTCTTGCATCTACTCGACCTCACATCCAACCCCAATTAGGAAAATATCTAGCGACGCTAGAAACCTAATACTACATACTATGTAATAATACAACGTATGTATTCTGTCATTAATTCTTTAAATAGACTAGCATTGGGTCTAAACTCTTTAGGATGGGAACACTCCAAAGTTTATAAACATGGTAAAAAGTTGAATTGTATATAAACTATTGCAAACTCACATACTTTTCAAATATGGAACAAAAGATACTTAAAAGCCTTTCAATTTTTTTCTTCTTCAATTCAATGGATACAATTTGAGATTCAATTTTGTATACGTCCATTATTCGTTTTGAGTGTTGAACGAGTAATAGAGCATCCCTTCTATGCCTATAACTCAGATACTATCAAGCTTGTGGTTTCTTCTTGGTCTCAGTATCTTCAGGTTTCCTGGTCTTGGAAGATAGGTTGACCGACAGTTAGCTTTAGCAGAGGAGCTCCAACGAATCTAGCTGGGAGTGATCTCAGATCAAGCTAATTTTCTTTGTCTACTTCCTTGTGCCGATGACAATTCTCGCACCACGAAGTATGTAGGGGGGACTTGTGATATGATGGAATTAGAAAGTAGCCTTACTTGCTCGATTACTAGATATCGTATGCTAGTGATTCCTTCTCGCCTCGATATTAGTGAACTTTCAAACCTAGAAATTAGAAAACTTCTAAACCATTACAACTAGATAGGTCAACTTCCGTTGTCACATCAACAACTTACAAGTTTCATGGCCAACCAGAGTGTCTAATTAATCAATGGATACCATGTTAGCTATGTCAGTAACTTGTCATTATTATGTCGCCTTACCACTTAATAAAAATAGAACATCCTACATAGTAGCAACCTCATTAGTTTTAGTTTTTTAAAGGTTTTGAGGTGCATGCCAACTAGGAAAGGGAGGAGGGAGAGAAAAAAATTGGGAGAAAAAGGAAAAAAATTAGAAATTTGACAGAAAATAAAAAAAATAAAATAAAAGCTTGGTATTATGCGCCCAGCATGGCGCGTGCTATGCACACGTCTGTGAGTATTGCGCCTCTCTTGGTTTTTTTTTTTTTCCTTTTCTTTTTCCATGCATGCTCAATAAAAATCAACACTTGCCAAGGGCCTTGTGGTCCAGTGGCATCAAACCCTTCCCTGTATACGGGAGGTGGTGGGTTCGAGCCTCAGTGAAGGCGTTGATGTCTCTTTGTTCTTCAGTAGGTTGAGAAAGTAGTTTATGAACAGATACTACAGTGTAATAGAGTCAGTAGAATTCAAAAAAAAAAAAAATCAACACTTACAATAATTAAAAAACCCCTTAAAAATCACCTTCCCTGTTAGTGTAAAATCCATAGTTTGACTTTTTCTTCCTTAAAAACTGAGCAAAAATCTATAATGGGGTTGCTCTAAGCAGACTAATTCCTCACAACCTGTAATGTATGTACTAGCAAACCAGAGCTTCACGACCTCATATGGTCAAGGTCAGACCCTTAACTTCCCAGCATCATTACTATCTCTTACATATATATACATTACGTCTCAATATAACTATGTGGCATAGGTTGGAACCCGTGTACTTGAGTCTATTTAAGTCATCAAGGGTATAATATATTAAATTAAACTACTCATTAAGAATAACCTGAATTTTTTTTTTTTTGAGAAAGAATAACCTGAATTAATATCAATACGACCAATTAAAAGTGAACCACACTCAAAATATTACTTCAAAATGACCACTATTAATGTCATTTTAAACTATTTTTTTTCAATATTAACTTCTTTATATATCTAACGAATCAA
>NXFB01000216.1:112187-123264 GCA_002525835.2 Ipomoea batatas | reverse complement strand
CAAGTAGGTTTAATTTGTAACGACCTCTATTGGTAGTTGATGTTAGTAATCATGTTATTCTCGACAAATGGTTGGTAGTATCAACGAAAGATTTTTCGAATCTTCAAAGTAGTTATCAAAAATGTCAGTTTTAATTAACAACTACAAGAAAGCAATAATATACCTACATATTTAACACGGATCAGATGAAATAACTATCATTACTTAATGGGTGGATTTCAATGTTTTACCCACATAAATACGCACCTATGAATTTTATTAGTAATTTTCCTATAGATTTTAACATTGATAAATTTGATTTTCTTTCTTGTAGTGAATTGTAAACCCTAAGTTTCTTATAAACTTTCAGGTGATCGGAAATCTCATATATATTTTTGGACTAGGAAGATGTCATACAAGTTTCATTGTCATATTTCTGGTTGGAAGACAACCAAGCTTGTTGGAAAGATTAAAGGTATGTACTAGGTGGAAAAGGAATATAATGAACAAAAACAAAAAGGAGTCGAATGTTGTAATTTTCAAAATCAAATGGGGTATCTTACATACAAAATTCCTTTTTTCCTTTTGAATATAATGTTACATATATGAGCATTTGTAAATTAGTGGGAGAGAATATTGTAGAGGAAGATTAATAAAACTTTGATAGGTAATTGATTCCCTTGGGTTCATTCGATAGCAAATGTCGAGTCACAAGTGGTTGGGATGGGCCATTAGTGATTGGGGGTAGGAATTGAAACTTACAATCCATGATGGTCACACCAGAGCTGAGTCTCCTTGCAGAAATTGCATGATTTCATTTAATTATATGAACTTTGAATATATTGCATATGAATTATAGATTTTAATCTCTCTTCCATCTCTTAATACAATATATATTTTCACAGAATCAGAATCAACATTCACGTAATTAAGTTAACATATAACTAAATAGAAAAAAAAAAAAAAGCGCGTATTTTAGTTCTTCAAGTATACATATCGCCACTTGGCCTCGCATGCATGTAATATCAATTGTCAGATCAAACATTTACCATGCACCACACCAAAAGTTATTACTAGTAGCGAAAGCGCAACTTTATTTCATTATACTTACGTATAGTAGCAAAAAGCGCCACGTTTGATGGCAGATGTTGGCCGGACGCAACTCTTTGAGCCCCTGGCCAACACGTCTCTCAATTGTATGTGAAGTGGATTTATTTATTTTTATTTTTAGTCCCTAAGTTTTGTAAGAGTACTTCGGGTTAAAAAAAGCAACTTCTCAAAGAGTTGGGTCAATAATTGAGAGAAAAAAATGAACGATATAAAGGATAAATGAAAATTACTATTTCTATATAGTCTAAAGAACCAATTCTAGTTGAAATATCATCGCTATAATTGCAGAGATTTTAAGAAATATATTGTATCATAATAAGGTTATTTCCTACCCACAAAAATTGCACTGCAACGTGTTAATTATACATTCAGTTTCAAAAGTAGCCAATGGGGGGGTCCAAAATCAAAGTTTTCACTCATAAATAATTGGGGGATTTGGAATTGACTGCTACTGAGATATACATATATGTTTCTTTTTTAATTTGCTTTGTGTTGCACAGACAGGAACTGAATATGCTTCATTAAATCAACGATAACTTGTGATGCATTGTGACAAAGATATATGATTCTCGCACACAAGAATCATATCTGGTAGTCACAGTGTGAGAGTTTCACTTTTTTGGATGGCTTTTTATGAACACCGGACACTAGTCCTCCCACCTAAAAAATAACTGATCGAGTCACATCCTAATTTAACTCCTCCACAATTCTTGTGGGCCGCCGAAGTATGATGACCAGGGGAGCCAGAAATTTTGCCTTTTACATTGTTTTGTCTTCCTCCATAGTGGAGATTTTGGTGTGATTTTTGAAGAAATTTTGTAAGTGTTATTAGGAAATAGAAAATAGGAGTGGAAGAAAAAAAAAAGAAAAGAAAAAAATAAGACAAAATAAAAAACTAAAAAAAAAATATTATTTACGCGTCCAGAACTGGGCCTCACGCCAAAGTGGGCCCCACCCTTACCTGCCAAAACCCCCCAAATTTACAGGAGAAAAATATCTTCAAAATCTACCCATTCACATTTGTAAAAAACTCATCCTTAACATTTTACTATTTCAAAATTTCAATAAAACTCACAAATAGGGATGGCCTAGATCTTTGCTAGTTATTACTGAGTTGCCTTTGTTTTCTTAACCCGTACTAAAACACATCACACATGGCAAACTTCACTACTGACAGATGAGATATCTTTAGTATTATTACCCATTGTGCTAGGTTTTCAATGGACCATTTTTCTGGTTTAGTTTTTGTTGTGTATGATAGGTATGATGTATGTACAAACTGTAATTGTCAGTGCTAGGCTTGACGTGCATACTACACCAATTATATATACTAACTAATAACAAGTCATTCTCTTCAAATTCCTTGTCACTGAACCAATGTTGCCCACTTTTGCAGCTGAGCTTCAACTAGCTACTGACACCATTCCCCAACAACATTCTTTTGGCTCCTCTGCACTTGACAGAAGAATCTGGTTTGAATAGACTTGGAAGTGTAATTCCCATCTTTAACTGGCCTGCCTTGTTTTTGTTTTTGGTATATTTATTCTGGTTGGGACTCGAGTTCTTTGTTTTTATAAGAAAATGATAATAACGTTGTCTGGTTGATGGGCGATATGATATTTGTATTCGCGTGTGTTACAATAGTTACTTGATGGATATGGATTAACAAACAAATTGAGAAACATACAAAGAAATACTAGATTTTTTTCCTAGTATTGTGACCCACAGTGTTTGGCCCAAGTCGATCTAAGTATCATCCTCAGATTGCACGTCTTCGTGATAACTTGAAGTGGGGTTGATTATTTTTTAGTATCTTGACCTTCGGGGTTTGATCCAAGTTTAAGCATCATCCCTATCCAAGACTACATTTATGTACTTAGCTTGTAACACAAAATGGGACTTCAATATCAAATAATAAGGACTCAAGTTATATCTACCTCACAAAAGGTATGTCAAGTTAAATTAAGTACCCAAGTTAGCTTCAGTTTATTGAAGTGTAATTCTCATTTTAACTAGCCCGACTTGTTCTTATTTTTTGCTATTTAATCAGGTTGAGATTGAGTTCTTTGTTTTTATAAGATGCTAATGACAATGATATTGTCAGTTTTGATGGGTGCTATTGTTATTCTCGTGTTTTACAATAGTTACTTGATGTATGAGGATTAACAAGCAAATTGAGAAACAAACAAAGAAATACTAGATTTTTTTGCTGGTATTGCAACCTACAAGGTTTGACCCAAGTTTAAGCATCATCCCTAGATTGCATGTCCATGTGCTAGCTCGAAGTTGGGCAAATTATTTTTTGGCATCTTGACATTCAGGGTTTGATCCAAATCTAAGAGTATGTTTGGTTGACAGGTTTAGCTATCAGAATGGATATCAAAGTCATTGTTATTGTTTGGTTGACACGTTTTTAAAACACTACTATGAGCTTTGATTACCCCTTAATTGCAAAACTCACTCCCTAATAAAACAAGGGTTTCATCTCTCTCCCTCCTCTGCTTCCCCAACTATTAATAATCATTCACATTCACCCCTACTACCAAACATGTAAAATACTTTCACCAAAACTCATTATCATTATCAAGTATTCTGATTCCGATTCTCATGAGCGAACCAAGGTTGACAGGTTTAGCTATCAAGAATGGGTATCAAAGCCATTGTTATTGTTTGGTTAACAGGTTTTTATAACACTACTATGGGTTTTGATTACCTCATTAATTGCAAAACACATTCTCTAGCTAATAAAATAAGGGTTTCATTTCCCTTCCTCCTCCGTTTCTTCAATTATTAATAACCATTCTCATTCCACCTTACTACCAAACATGCAAGATACTTTCACCAAAATTTATTACCATTACCAAGTATTTAATACTCATTCCGATTTCGATTCCCATGTGCAAACCAAACACACCCTAGATTTTTTTTCCTGGTATTATGACGGCATACAGGGATTGATCCAAGTCTAAGCATCATCCCCAGGTTACATGTCCTCGTGCTAGCTCGAAATGGGGCCAATTGATTTTTTTTTTTTTGGTATTTTGACCTTTGGGGTTTGATCCAAGTCTAAGCATCATCCTCATGGACCTCACCCAAGATTGCATGCCCTTGTACTAATTGAATGGTGTGTTTCGTCTCAACTAAAAGTCTAAGCTAATACTCGGACTTCATATTTATGTTTATATATTTGATATCCAACGCGCTCCCTCATGTGTGTAAGCTAACTATTCTATTACGGGCACCAAGCAACATAACAACATGTGGACCATATGCCATTGTACTAGTTGAATGGTGTGTTTCGTTTAAACTAACAGTTGAATTGCACATTTATGTTTATATATATATATATATATATATATATATATATATATGATGCTCAACACTACATGTGTGGGTTGGCTACTCTTTTACAGGCACCAAGTAACACGGAAACACATGAACCATCGTAGTATTTTTTTTATCGTGTGACATAGAGATTCAAACTTATGACTTTATGCATGGAATTAACTGTCACATCAAATTAAAGCATGTACTACATGCCAAAGACCTTGTGGTCTAGTGGCACCCGGTTGCACCCTACATGTGAGGGGGTGGGCTCAAGCCTGTGATAGTAGCTATGAGCAGATACTAAAATAAATTGTCTAATCAACTTGGTTCGGTTGGGTTGGCCTAGATCTCAAAGAAAACATTGTGGTGCCTATGCACATCCATAGATATAAGTATATGCACATGCACATACATTTCAAATCCATAGATGCTCAGCTCGCTTCTGCATTGGCTTAGGATTACAAAGGGAATTAGTGCACTCGAGTTTGCCTATGATGATCGGCTGGTGATGCTTCCATGAATAATGTGTTTTTTTCACAACTTTGATAGAGATTGGCCCCCACCAAAGTGGCTTCAGAAGCACTTCAATTCATCATCTTTGAGACACCAACGTGGGGTTTGGTGCTTGGCTCTTCTTTAATTAATAATCTACAACAATAATAATGCCCATCATATCATTGGCTTCATTCCACATTTATGTGTGTTTATGTATACACAGACGACAAGCCTATCAGTCACTTCCATGTGCAAAAACAGCCAAAGAAAAGTGCAAAGTATAGTAATTGTCATCAACACCAAATTAAAATTCTGGGTTTAATTTGCATGTATACAACATATATATATATGGTCTGTAGTAAAACCAGAATATCCCCTCTCGTGCGCTTGGAGCTTTTGTGATCACTCAATAATAAAAAGTGGAAATATGCATGCCTTTTATCCGTTACTTAATTACTACTGCAATATTGTTTTTTTGCATGCCAAGCAAAGTCTTCCCCTTTTGCTGATTTAGTTAAAACAAAACAAAAAACTCAAGTCTTAAATGTAACATGTAAGATTTGATGTTATCATGGCTACGACAAAAAGAAAGAAAAGAAAGTTAGAAAATTGTTAACCAAGTTGGACCGTTGTTATAAATTAAAGAATATAAGTCATTTTCGAATGCAATTGAAGGGATGGAAAGAAAAGATTTTGGAAATTGTTGATATACGACTTGATATTTTGAATGCTTATGTTGACATCATAGTCATGGCGGCCATTTTTTTTTCTTTCTTCAGTGAAGAAGGAAATTGTAATCACATATCAATTTTATTAAATTATTCAAGTCAATAGGCCATTCAAACAAAAAAAATTATAATTGTCAATATAGCTAACTGACTAGCAAAAAACAAAACAAAAAAAAAAAAAAACATAAACAAAAAGTCGCTCAAACCAAGAAATCATAAACAATTACAAGGTTTATCTGTTTAAGTTATAAATATTTTGGAGTTTAAACATTATATTTTTATTTTAAATTGAATTTGTGGTCATTGGTATTTACGGAGTACTACTTAGCTATTTATTAGTGATTTGATGCACTACTTTTATTTATTAATGTAAATTTTTAATTATGGAATAATTAATAATTTCATATTAAGAAAAAAATATTTACAAATATATCTTATTTTTTTATTTGCACGTTTTGTTTCTTATATTTTTTTTGAAAATATTGTTTCTCCAATTATAGTTTTCCATTTTGAGTTTCTGTGCAACATTGCTCAAAAGTTCATGTAAAAAAAATGCAATAATCAAATATTAAGGATGTGTTTGGTTCATGGTTTTACACACCAGGAATGAGAATTAAAATCATAGTTATTATTTGATTAGTAACTTTTTAAAACACAACTATAAGATTTGATTACCCTTCAATTAAAAATGAAAAATATTACTCATACTCCCAAATTTTACTTTCAACTTTTTCTTTATCTCACAAAATTTTGATGTTGACATTTTCATTGGAACCATGGGATGGAGATAACTAATCACTAATTGCCACATCAGAGAATAAAAGTGAGGGAGTAGAAATAGAGAGTGAACTCATTAAAACCCAATTCCCTAATTAAAAATGAATATCATTTCATCTTATCCCTCCTCATCTGTCACTTCCTGATCTATCGTCTCTGCACTACATCCCTTAGATTTTTGTTTTTATTTTTTAGATGTCATTATATTATGATCAATTGTTTTGATTTATTGCTTTTGTATTTTAGAACATTTATTCACATTACAAGGTCATACATAACCAAACATCAATATTGATAATCATTCCAATTCCACCATATACTACCAAACATAGAAAATATTTTCACTACCATTACTATTACCAAGTATTTGATTTTCATTGCCTGCATGGGGAGCTCAACTTGTCACATTGGTGAAGTTTGGAAGCAAAAATCAGGTATCAAGTCTCACTAGCGGTAGCGGCAGGCTAAGGCTCTGGGCCAGGGCGTGGGCTTTTCAGGTGCGGACTAAACACACTAGGGAAAATTTGATTTTTATGTGCGAACTAAACACACCCTTTTTTTTTGTTATCTTGAATTTTGTTCTATTGTTGTAATTGGACGGCAAATTATACTGTGCACCACAGTGCACATAGCAATGTGCACCACGTACCTAAACGACGTCGTTTTGAGCATTGTAAACTAATCGTCCGTTTTTTTTTTTGAAAATCACGTTTCCCGTTTCGGCTGGTCTCTGTATTTATGTTAATATTCTGTGTATTCCATGCAATCATTCTGTGTATTCTAGGCAACCGTTCTGTGTATTATAGGCAACCGTTATGTGTATTCATGTTAGTAACACATGTTGTGATGTGTTTGTGTATTCGAATGTTTAGGAGGATGAGTTCTGTGTATTTTGTGTAAATATTATGTGTATTCATGTTATTAACACAAGTTGTGATGTGTTTGTGCATTCGAATGTTAGGAGGATGAGTTCTGTGTATTATGGGCATCAATATTCTGTGTATTATGAGCAAACATTCTGTGTATTCTAGGCAAACCTTCTGTGTATTCTATATAATGATTATGTGTATTATAGATAATGAATTCCCTGGAGTCATTCGCGTCCACTAACATCTGTGTATTTTGTGTCAATATTTTGTGTATTCTAGGCAAACGTTCTGTGTATTATAGATAATGATTATGTGTATTATAGATAATGAATTCCCTGAGTCATTCGCATCCGCGTCTATTAACACTGAAACGACGTCGTTTTACGTACGTGGTGCACATTGCTATGTGCACCGTGGTGCAGGGTATAACGATTGTAATTGGACAAGGTGGATTTAGAATTTTTGTAATGGGCTGTTGATTTAGCCATAATAGGCCCATCTGGTAAGACTAGTGGGTTGACATGAATGAAACCCAAAACTTGAGTCTGTTTAGTTCAAACTTTAAATCAGAAATGAAAATGAGAATTAAATACTTGATAGTTGATAATGGTAAATAGTAATGACTTTTAAGTAAAATAGGTCACTTTGTTTGATAGTAAATAGAAATTGGAATCAATATAAATTAATAAATAATCAATTAATTAAAATGATATATGTATATGAATTAAAATTTCATATTCAATACATGGACAATGATTTTTTTTTTAATTTCATTGTTCAAAAATAAAGGAGTAAAACAGTAATTGATTTTGTAATTACTAAAAGATTTGAATTCAATGGTAGAATAACAAAAATAAACAAGCAAACATTATAATGAATATCATAACTCACAGTAGAGTGCAAAAGTCAACCAAACATCACCTTAGTCCATCTAACAAGATTCTTAAGGTGCCATGAGCCCTTCAATTGTGTAAGAAAGTGACTTTGCCCAGTCTGCCTTCAACACCACTGTCTGCAACGTCTGCATTATATCATAATCTGGATCAAGCTTCCGCTGCCAACCCTGCCCAAAACCACTGCTTAACTCTCCACTCATACCATCATATATCCTCGAGGATATGATAAACATGATGTTTTAAAACCTCAAGATATCAGCAAATTTTGTAAGGCATAAAGAAACCATCTTTCATTAACATGCTAAACCACCAACAAGCAGAAACCAGATAGAGAAAGAAACTAAACTACCTCCAACACTAAAGTTGTGACCATCACAGTTGTGGCATTCCCATCAATGTTCACTCTGTGCCGCCTGATTTGCTCCAGCAGTTGCACCATGCACTCAGCAGGATGGACTGAGTCGCCTTCTGGACTTCCCCAGAAATCAAAAGACTCTTTCACTTCCTGTTGCACAATGCCATATTCAAACACCTTATCATCTTCTTTTTCCTATTATTTGAGTTAATATAGGCCCTGTTTGGTAACATAATTAGCTTAGCCAATTTTGGCTTATTTGACCACTATTACCTGCTTGACTTGATTAAACAACCAAAATAAGTGTTTGATTTATTTAGCTTTTTGTAACAGGTTATTGCTCCAATATGCTATAACAACAAATATAAGTGTTTGATTTATTAGCTTTTTGAGAAAGTCATTTTGCATGTAATCAGCTATTTGCTAACAGCTAATTTACCAAACATCTTTTTACAATCAGCTAATGTTATCAACTAGTCAAACCCGCTAACCCAATCTGCTAACAGTTATTTACCAAACACCCCCATAACCTTCAATCTTTTGGGGTAAGGGGATGGATGATGCAATTGGATTCTTGGGATGCCTGCACACTAGATCAATTGGCAAAGGTAAACATGTAGAATATTGAAGTATAAAGTTGCAGAACAGAGGTGTGTTCAAAGTTCAAACTGATGTCGCAACAACTATTATAGCAGACACGGGATAGAAAGAAAATAACATAAGGAATATTATTGCAAATGGTTGATGTTTTTTTATGCTTACTCACTTAAACCCATGATTACAAAGCTTGTCCTAAATACCTTAATATAGGTGTTTAAGGTTACTAGAAAGTAGGATCAAGGCACAGAATTAGAATCTCTAACTAATAGATTCAAGCTCTTGCTTCATTGGTGAAATGGGAAGGAAATAAAGAGAATAGGGTGCCTTTGTGTGATCACATATTTCTTGTTATCTGACTGAAAGAAACTCAGATGAACATGCAAATTTTGAGCATCTAAAACAATAAATAAAAAATGCAATATTCCACCTGAATAAAGGCCTCTGGGTTAGGGCAGTTCTGTTTCTTTGATAACCTCAAAGTGCACTCTGCTGCAGTGCGGCCATCTCGACAAGCTACAGCCTTAAATAAGTCCAGTAGGTTCATCTGATCTCTATGAGAAAGCTCTGCAGTCATGCCTACATCAAGGAAAATAACATGAGGCTTTGATTTGAAGATACGTTTCCATGAAGACTTGCTCGGGGCTACCCGAACGAGGATGTTTCCAGGATGCATGTCAGCATGGATGAAATTGTCCACCTAAAATAAGAAACAATTGTAAGAAACCAAGCCACATACTTCATGATCAAGCAGAACAATATATGCAGCTTATTGTTGGGACAAAACCAAAAACTGATGTTTAAGGCCCAACCAAAGCTGCAGTGCAAGACAAAGAAACAAAAAAAGAACATATGTATTACCAGAAGCATCTTGAGAAGTGCATGAGTACCAATATGAGCAAGTGAGCTTTTAAGCCATTCATGCCCCTCGAGATCATCAACATAGTGTGAGACACTTTCCCCTTGCTCAAAAGTTTCCACCAATACTGATGGGTGTACTAGTGGATAAACAGGCTTTGGAAAAGAAACATCCTTCCATCTTCTAAAATTATAAATGAAACGGCTTAAATGGGCAGCTTCCCTTGCAAGGTCCACTTGGGACATCATAAAAACAGCAAACTGCTGGACGCTTTCATCCAATCTTAACCACTTAAGTGCAGGAAAAAGTGCTGATGCCTTTGCAACTAAGTTGATTATCTCGAAATCTCTTTTTATGGATTCACCAACTCCAGGATGTCTAACCTTCACTGCAACGACTATGGGTTTGGTCTCCTTGCCACCATAGCGGTTTGGCAAGGAAGCTCGATGAACTTGAGCAATACTTCCAGATGCTACAGGTTTCTCCTCAAAGTTATCAAAGATTTCAGAAATTTTGCGGCCAAAAGCTCTTTCAATTGTCTTTTTTGTATAGGCAAAGCTGTGTTCAGGAGCTTTTGTATGGAGCTTTGATAGTTCAGTGCATAAATCTCGAGGGAAGAGATCTGGTCGTGTAGCAGCCCACTGGCCCCATTTAATAAATGCAGGCCCTGCCATTTCCAGTGTTTTGTGAACAACCTGAAGCCAGATTCTCCTATAATGAGGTCCAAGGACATCTGCAAAGGGAGCCATTACTATGCTCGGGAAAAATAGAATTGCCAAATAAAAGGCTCTTAACAGCAGAACAACACCATCAACCATGGACTCTAATGCCAAGCTAAAGAGACCATGCCCATCTTGAGCCCGCATATATAATGTATCATTTCGGTTAACAAAATCTTTTCCTTGTGGAGCTTGTGCCAGTGCTACATTTCTTCCACATGTTAAGGCAAATAGACCAGGAACAACTACATAAGAGCGGTTCAAAGACAAACTAACCGCTTGAGCAATTCTGTTTATAGCAAGAAAAGTTTGTCCTCTATATATAACCCTTTGCGAGAGCCTTGCCCAAACAAGATGGGCATTTTC
>NXFB01000216.1:18273-32774 GCA_002525835.2 Ipomoea batatas | reverse complement strand
AAAAAAAAAAAAAAAAAAAAAAGACAGTCCTCGGCCCGAGGGCAGTCCTCGGCCAACACTTGGTTTGAAGTCGGCCACCTCATCAAGTGGCTCCTCAAGTGGTGTCACCTCATCAAGTGGCACTGCTCCTCATCAAATAAAAAACTCTAGTCCCTTAGGGCCGGCACGAGATCCGATCTCGCTAGCTACCTGACGGGAGAGCTGACCTTTGACCGAGCCTACGGCTGATCGAAGTGAACTCACACACAGAGCAAAAAAAAAAAACAAAAACAAAAAAAAACAAAAAAACAAAAACAAAAAATAACAAAAAAACAAAAACAAAAAAACGTACCGCGTGACCTCGGCTAGCGCCGAAGTCACGGTACCGCGCGACTTCGGCCCAGAGCCGAGGTCATGCGACCTCGGCCCCGTGCCGAAGTCACAAGCCACGTGACCTCGGCACGGTGCCGAGGTGAGGGTGCGTAAAAAAAAAAATTTAAACTTACCAGAGTTATTGGAAGATCCAACATACCAAGTTCTCAGCACAAGTGCCAAGCTATTACTCCCTAGCTACCTCAGCCATTCTCGCTAACTAGGGAGTGGGGGGCTGGTGACAGGGTAATTGGGTACCCGACCCGGTACCATTGACAGGACGCAAAACATTGTCAAGACAGTTCAAACTACCCAAGACACCTCACTCCTCAGCATCAATGCGTAACGGTCCAACTCCTCAGCATTGATGACCAACGTTTAGCTCCTCAACGTTCAGGCTCCTCAGCATTAACACCCAACATTCAGCTCAAGGCATTAATGCTCAACGGCTCCTCAGCCCTTGGCATTAACGCTCCATTACTGAGCTGAAGGAGATAAAAAGGCTCACATTACTTGTTGAGGGGGGGAGACTTCTTACGACAATTGAACTAGACAATACATACTGAATTCACTTGTACACTGAGCACTGCACTCAATATTGTACTCAAGTACTCAAACACTGTACCACCTTACTTCAATAATACTCATATTACATACCCGGTAACACATTATTACCGTCAGATAGCTTGGACCTTCGAGACCCCGAAGATAAGAAGAAACGCCATCAACAAGTTGTCCGACCCCATGGAGTGCGGAGATACTCAGAAGTAAATTAGGAAGTAAGAGCCTTGTGCGGCCTATCCGGCACACCTTGAAAGTGGTATCTTGTATAAGGACTTAAGGAAGGAACCTCGGTGGAAAGAAAGACATAAAGAGTAGCTAAGCAAGCTAGTAGAAGACCGAACCGTCAAAAGATCAAGACAAACAGAAGCGAACCTAAAGGCTAGCTCAATCCTCGGATTTTCCTAAGTGGAGTTGGACCGGCTACTAATGGATTCTCGTAGAAAATTTGGTCTACCGAGCTAGTAAGCAAAGGTGCCATTGATCGCGTCAGACGTGAAGTTGAAGTTGAGAGTTGCATTCCACTACCTCTGGATGACTAACAAGAAGGACCATTGAAGAGTGGAAAAACGAGTTGAGATATGTTCGTGCTATTAACCTGCATGAATCGCACGAAGAATACCAAGACTTGATTAAACCATTCTACAACGATGATTACCAGTCGAGTAAATAAAGGACTCCTCATAAGATCTTGTACGATTAAAAGAGCAAGAGGTCTCGATGCCAAGATAAGGATATTTGTGATTCGTCGCCTTCGGCCCTCTGGTAGCCATAAAGTTGTGTGGGCCATAGCTTATGAAGTGAAGCTTATGAGAGTTTTAGATTCACGTTGCGTAAGAAGCAAGGTCAAGATTTGTCAATCGGTCAGAGTGTCGTGATCAAATCGTCAAGCCGAAGAAATCGCTTAGAGTTGAGAGACTCCAAACACAACATAGCGGAAGCGATTTATAACTTAAGGGGTATCATGCCACATCTAGGTAAGGAAAACACAACCTAGATGCACATGCTATCCAAAAACTGAAACTGAATAAAACATAAATCCTCAAATCATCGTAACAACAAGAATACTAGTCAAAGATGTATAGTCCCAACATAGGCACACATGCCCAAAACCAAGTTTAAACAAACATAAACTAGTCTAAGCTGACTTCATAACGATAAAGCTCTAACGCGCTCTCGCTTAGACTTACTCCATACCTGGAAAACATGTAAGAAACCATTAGCAAAATACTGCTAAGCAACCACCACACACACTCGTGAGAACATACATATATAGTAAGTTTGTAAATAAGTTTACACACCCATATAGAATATACACACCAACGAACTGTTCAGTATTTAAATCGGATACTCAACAACAACAACACGCTGAATAAGCAATAAACCAAGACTCTTCGAGTACAACCAACATCCAACACGAATGCATAAACATCAAGTTTATACACCAAATACCAATTGAATCATAATAACAACAGAATGAGCATAAGGGAACCAACCAAACCGACATATCAAGGTATAACAAACACAACAGAGGTACAACCTCTATCAAAGATTACAAGGAAAACGATCCTATCATCATACTAGAGATAAGAACCAACCCACCATCCCCAAATAACAATAACCACCATAGAAACTAACCACCTCATCCATATCACAACACGGAGGCAACGAGCCCAAATGTAGAGGCATACAAGCCCATATCACAGAGGTACCCAACTCCCAATTACAGAGGCACACGTGCCCAAATAAGAAGGCATACAATACCCTTCCAAACAATACCATCACAAATAAACCATAGTTCCATCAACTAAGCCCAAACAAGGAGATACTCGTAAGGAGCCAAAGTCTCCACATAACAACACAGATTCATCCCCAAAGAATCACCCAACAAAAGTGTTTATTTCAGAATATCAACACAGTGCATACTCAGGATAGAAATCAAATAATAAGCTAGCAATGCTAGTCCAATAAATCAAGATCGATGACTAAAGATCATGAATAGATACTCAAGAATCAAAGTAGAATACTCAACAAAAGGTTCAGTACACATTCCAAAGTCAAAAGGAATCAAACAGAGTTCAAGGATCGCAAAAACAGACATTGGATGAGAACTACAAATGAACTGACGGAACACATCAACGGAATGCTTTGCTCCGCTGGACTGTGACGCACGAACAGACGGAAAAGATCAGCGGACCGCTGCTCTCCGCCACAAGCTATCGCCCTTGCCCTTGCGGAACGTGTTGGCGGGGCACATTGTTCCGCCAACATGCACCGTAAGTGTAACCCCACTCCCCAGACAGAACAGATCATGCGATGAATCATTCCAGAATACAAATCATGTTCAGAATACACAGATCATGCATCTTAGAAGCCAATAAATCATGGAATCCATAACAAGAATTACTCACACACATCTAGATACAAAGGATGATGAACACAAGTCCAACAATCCACAAACAAAGGTTCACAGACCATCAACAAAGCTATAATTCCAAGAAATTTCAGGATTCCAACACCAAATCATATATATAGATCAAGAGTATAAAATAGGTTTTGTGAGACATGATGGTTACCTCTTGAAGCGTATTAATCCAAAAGCAATCACCAATCAAAAGCAGGTCCACAATTTATGAACCTGAGAATTAATCAACTCTAAAACTGTCACTAACGACTACTAATAATAACGATATTAATATTCCTAGTTGTCCATGGTAATCATCAGCCTAATGATCAATTATATGCTCACCTTAAGCCAATATCCATAGTCAACGACCAACTACTAGTTGGGCTATACTGATCATAACAATGATTAATACCTAAACTATAATGTACCCAATAATCCTAATCATATACGAATAGTAATGACAATCCATGATTATTGTAAATCTTAATCATTGGGTGCTAACTACTAATGTAAGCCCTAACAACAACGATTACTAACATAATGAACAACATCAACCATTAATAACCACCGTTAGCACCTAACTATAACTAACTATAATTAATCTTAATAATTACTTATGGGGTTACCTTAATATTATTTAAATCCATGGTCTATGTCTGCTCTACGCCCAGAGTTCTGCCCAATCTTTACTTCGCCGGCAAGAGAAGGATTGATGTTGTCGCCGCCAACCAACGGTCACAACCGCACACCGTCAGAATAAGAGAGAGGGAGAGAAGACCATTGTCGCCGCTGCCGCTAGCATCACCACCGCATGCCACCACCGATCGCCAGCCAGCTTACGCCACCAGATGCATCGCGAAATAGGGGAAATGCTGGGAGGAGGCTCAAGGTCCAAAGAACGCTGGTGCTGATCTGATCGATGCTCTGCCGAGTCACGCCCTTTCCGTTGGCCCACACTACCCGTCGAGAAAACAAGGAGCAAGAGGGAGAGATGCCGCCGCCGATCCCCAAGCTTCGTCGACGCCATAGCCGCCCACTGGAAGGAGAACACTCGCGGGCGGCTTCTACGGAAACATCATTTTCGCCACTTGCCATCGTTGTAGCACTGCTCGCTAAGAGCAATGGAGATCGTCGGCTGCTGCTTCCACATGCCACGAGGGAAAGGAAAACGCTGCGTTGGAGAGGGCAATGCTACGCCGCTACTGCCCGATCGTCGGGGAAGGCAATCCGAGCCCGTCGCTACTGCTGCCGTCCACTTCCACCAGCTGCTACGAGGATGGCATGAAAGAGGAGGAGAAGGCTTAGAGGCGATAAAGGAAAGGGGAAAATCTTGGCTGTTGTCCAAAACATATAATATATACGTATATACTATACATAGAAAGAGTAGACTTCCAAATAGGGTAGGGTTACTATTTGGGTCAAGGTTGTATTTAGAAAGTGGATTAGGCCAAGTTCTTGGGTTGGGTCCAAGACCAATCATTAGATTATATAGTTATGGACATAGAATGTAAAACATAAATCATCTGGGCTCACTAATAATTCATAGTATGAAATACATAGATATGTTGGGCTAAGGATATTTAGTGGTAAGATAATATGAAAATATATTGTTCCAAGCCCACTATGAAATAATTATATTTAAAATAGTTTTAGTAATTATTTAATAAGAGAATAACCCCTTATTATATTCAAAAGAGTAGTAGGGAAATGCGGGGTATTACAATCCACGCATGTAACCACGCGTGTGGGTGGCGTGGATGGAGCACTGCCCGAAAAGAATTTTTAGGGCGAAATTTCGGAGACTATTTAAGGCACCTTGATAGAATTTCAGAGGGAGTTCTTCCTTTTGGCAATTTTTCATTTCTTAGTTTTTAGGATAGTTTAGCCTTGCAATTTCACTTTGTAAAGAAAGACTTGAAGCTTCGATTGAAGGATACACTTCTCTACTAGGTGATCTCTATTACATTTTAATCTATTTTTATTATCTTGTTCTTAGATTGAATTAGCTATTGTTCTAAAATTCTTGAATATGTGTGGCTAGTTTAATCTAGGGCTTGGATTGTGTGAAGCTATGTTGCTAGTGTGATAATCTTATGTCTTATTTTGGATTAAATTGCTTTGCTTGTTGAATTTCTATTCTTGTCTATTGATTGTTGTTTTGATGAGATCTTGTGTGGATTTGGTCAATCTAGATGAGAGATTGAGCTCTTAACTCTATCATGTCTTTGATTAGAGTTGAGATTGAAGCTTTATGACAATCATAAGTCCTATGGAATTCATAAGGAATAGTAGGAAAGTGTGTAGCTAAGGTGTTTGATAAAATGTCTCTTAGGAAATTGGTTGCTAAAAGGCACTCCTAAGTGTAAGAAGCCCTAGTACACAGAGGTGGAAAAGGACTAAGTAGACACACTCTTGAATAGTCAACGGCATTGCTCCGTTTATCCATTGCTTGAAACACACTAGGATGCAACATAGATGAACACTATCCAATCCCTTATTTTCTTACATTTGTTTACTTATATTTGTTTTATCTTCACATTGCACAATCTTATGAACCTCTGCACCTTTAAATCATCATTCACCACGCCCACAACCACACTCAATGCATCACATGACTCAATCAATCGAAAGCACTAACACTTGACACACATCCACGTCCCTCCTTCGAGACCGACACTCGGGGAGTCATAGACTCTTCGTTTTATCTTTACACATACATTCACATTATTTGACACCTCGCCCCTACCCAAAAACTATCAGCAAACTTCAATTGTTAAATTGGCGTCGTTGCCGGGGAGGGCAATAGGTTGTCATGTTTTTTTTTCTTTTTACTTGATTTAATGATTGTGACAATTTGAGAAATTGTTAATCCATACCATTTTACTTTGTTTCATTTTCTATTTTACTTGTTTTTGTTACTTACCCAATTGACTACTTTTAGTCAATTGTGGACTATTTGCTTCATTGAAAATCTTAACAGGTGAATGCAAACGCGAGGAAGAGGAAACCAAGCTTTATTCCCTTATATACCAGAGATTAACAGAGCAACTAGGAAGAAAAGCATCCAAAAATCACAAATGGCTTCTTCGAGCGCAACAAGAAATCCCCAAGGAAGAGGAGCAACTATACCAAACCCGCCCCAAGTACCGATCAATCCACCAGGACCAGTTAATCATGATGAACCAATTTTGGAAGAACCACAAGTCAATAGAGTGAATCCACAGGAGCATATACGAGAAGATGATTACTATGGAATACCTCAAGAGCAGCAAAGATCCATCGCCGACTATATGACGCCAGACTTCAACATGCACAATTCGATCTACGTCCCACCAATGGAGAATGTCAACTTCCATGTGCACCCGACCATACTCACATTGGTTCAAAATAGCCAATATTCAGGATTGCCTTCAGAGGATCCTCATGCGCATATCACTAGATTTATAAGAGCATGCGGGATGTACAGGCAGGAATGGGTTAGTGAAGAAATTATCAAACTCAAGTTATTCCCATTTTCAGTAATTAGAGAGGCAACACGCTGGTTAGAGAGTCAGGACGATAACCATTTTAGATCATGGCAGCAGCTACACAGAGAGTTCATGAATGAGTTTTTCCCGATTACTAAGACTATGAGAATTAGGAGACAAATCCAAGAATTCAAGCAAGGTAGACTAGAGAGTCTGGGAGAAACTTGGAGGAGATTTAAAGTTCTGAAAAGACAATGCCCGCAAGATCTAATGCACCCATGGGATGTCATAAGCTCATTTTATGGAGGGTTGACTGATGAAGGAAAAATGCTCCTTGACTCATCTTCAAGCGGTGCTTTCGTTTCTTTAGCATTATCGGAAGCAGAAGAGTTAATAGAAAGAATATCAAAGAATACCTCATGTTGGTATGACCAAAGAGGAGAACATGGTGGCATATACGAGATCAATAGTCACGTGGCAAGCGAAGCAAAAATCGAAGCGATGAATCTTGAGATCAAAAAGCTACAAGCAATGGTAGAAAAGATGGAAGGAAAACTGAAACCTTGCATGGCCTTGGCATTATATTGCAATATTTGTGGAGGACAGCATGACACAAATATCTGCACTTCACCATCTGCAGCTGAGCAGGTTGAGGCGGTTGATTATCAAAGAAATCCCAATTATAATGCTTATGGAGGAAATTAGAGACAGAACAACAATTGGAAATCGGGCGAGGGATGGAACAACAACAACAATGATGGATATCAAGCATGAGCGCAGTACAATTATGGAAACAAACCTAACTATGGACAAAATAACAAAGGAAGA
The DNA here is from genome assembly GCA_002525835.2 of Ipomoea batatas. Taxonomy (NCBI): domain Eukaryota; kingdom Viridiplantae; phylum Streptophyta; class Magnoliopsida; order Solanales; family Convolvulaceae; genus Ipomoea; species Ipomoea batatas. The sequence continues at coordinate 25,160 of NXFB01000216.1, read as the reverse complement.
CTTATGTATGGTCAGAACCAAGGTAATGGAGGCCAAATGACCTAGTTTAGGCCTCAATACAACTCTCAACTCAATTTTACCCAACAAAGAAGAGACGATATAAGAGAGGTGGATGAAAGACTCACAAGAAGAATTATGGAATTGAAAAATGATTGAGCCAATCTAAAGCAAGAGATTACACAAGAAATCAGACAGGAGATCTCGAGTCTAAGACAAGAATCAAAAGCCACTCTCAAAACAATCGAAAATCAAATATCTCAAATGTTCAAGATGATGTCCGAAAGGCATTATGGACAACTTCCCAGTAACACAGCAAATAATCCCAAGGAGAAAGTTAATGCAATTGAAGCAACAGAAGAAAAACACGAAGGATGCGACCCAATGGACATAATCTGTGGAAGATGCCAATGCAACAAACGCCTCTTGTAGAATCTCAAAGAAGAAAAAGGAAGGCAAAATCACCTCTTGTGATCAAACTAAAAAGAATGAGTTGCAGGGAAGAAAATCCAAAACTTCGAAGGAAAAGGAAACGGCAAGGAAAGGTACATTTAATGCTTTTATTCAAAAATTCTTTAATGATAAGCAATGTCGTGAATTGTTTGAAGAAGATGATTGCGATAATTATGCTTGTTTGAGTAAAGAGTCGTCGACTTGCATGACCACGGGTTACCCCGTAAAGAAGGGTGACCCAGGAGCTTTGGTGATCCCTTGTTCTATACAGAACATGGACTTTCCAAATGCTCTAGCTGATCTCGGAGCTTCAATCAATGTGATGTCTTCTAGTTTTTTGAAAAGTTAAACTTACCAAGTCTATTACCGACGAGGCTGACGCTTCGCCTGGCTGACGGAACCACGCGGTATCCGGAAGGCTTAGCAAAGGACGTGTTAGTAAAAGTAGGAAAATTTCTTGTGCCCGTCGATTTTATAGTTTGTAAGATGGGAGAGAATGAGCCCCATGGCTCTTTGATACTCGGAAGACCATTCTTGGCCACTTGCCATGCTCGTATAGATGTAAGCTCAGGAGAAATCACCTTGAGATTTGATGAGCAAGCCAAGAGGGAAGGAAAAGAAAGAGTAAAAGAGAAAGATGAAGAATTGAATGCAATGGTCAAGACTAGGACCAAGACGAAACCAAAATGGAAGAGTGAGAAGCTGATTTGGAAAAATGGGTACCGAAATGCTTTCAACCCACTACAAAAGAATATGGCTGAGAGGAGAAAAGGTACAATGCGTCTAGCTAAAGACGTAAAATGTGGCGCTGTTTGGGAGGCAACCCAAGGTTTAATAAATTGTTTTATGATTGCTTTTATGTTTTGTTTTAATATTTTATTAGTATTCTACTTGGTACAATGTTTTCAGGAGACTAATTTGTAGGTTTTATGACCGGGAAATGCAATGGAAAGACCAAATTTGGCCAAAAGGCGAAGGAAGAAAAAATGAAAGCCGGAGGAAAGGTCAGACTGGACCATCCACGCGTCCACCACGTGTGTGGGATGCGTGGATGAATTCCAGTAGCCATCCACGCACCCCACCACGCGTGTGGGTGGCGTGGACGCTACACATGGGCGAGATAAACTCCCTTCGGCCGAACCACGAGCCTTGCACCCCAAAACCTCAAAAAAAAACCTCTTCTTCTCCATGCAATACACCATCCCAAGTCAAGGTTTGAGAAAAGTTAATTATTTTTCATCTTCCAAAGGTTAAAATCATCAACCACAAGGATGACTAGACATAAGGAGATGGAAAAGAAGGCTAAACATGACCACACCGAATCCAGCAGACCCAGGACGAGAATCTAACCTCCACGTTATCAACCACAAGCAGATGTCCCACCCGTTCCCCAAGAACGCGGCACCAGACCATTACGGAATTTAACAGCAGTAGAACGTGCCTTGGTGGATGTCTACTGAGGAAAATAGTTGAGTGAGGGAAGGTTCTTTGACCAAAACGTGTTGCAGGAGTTCGGATGCCAGGATGACGTGAATCGATTGTCGAGGCACCCCCAGTTGGGCAGACTTTTTGAATGGTGGGGCCCGACTTACTCGCCAGTTACTTATGAATTCTTAGCCACGCTTGACATTAGGCGTGAAGTTAATGATGCGAGGCAGTCGATCAAGTTTTGTTTATTCGGTGACCGTTACCACGTTTCAGTGAATGATCTGGAGTAGCCCTTGGTTTTCATGACGAGATTCAGGTATCCATGCCTTACTTTGGAAATTTCAAGACTGATTTTGATAGTGACAGGGATGTTGTGAATTACTAGAGGGAAATTACAAACAGTGAAGAATATGACTCATCTAACTTGAAAGCAAAGCTTATCTCCACCAATTATCTGAAAGCCATCAGATTGGCTTTAGTTGTGAATCTCTCAAGAAGGAAGACAAACAAGAACAAGACCTATAGACAAGATTTATTCTACATGTGGAGCATGGAAAACGGAATCAATGTCAACATGGGAATCCAAGTTAAGAGATGGCTGCAAACCCAAATGAAACAAAAGGTATAATCCATGTTTATTGGTCCTTTGGTGACTAGACTGTGCCAGGGTTTGGGCCTTAGAAACCATCTTGCAGGTGAAAAGGATGAGGCTCCCATGGTTGCATTTTCTGTGAAAGAGTTTCAAGCTATGTACCTCAAATGGGGAGGAGCTAATGCGCCAGATGAAGGAGTTAATGATAACTCTGATGAGGATGATGATGAGGGAGATGATGCCGCACAAGCGCAGGAGCAAGGCGAGCCCAGTGCACCGCACGAGGGCCCGACTATGATGGATTGGGAGGCTACTCAAGCTTTCCACAGGCAGCTCCACGAGGAACAGATGGCATATATGCGCGTGCAGAGCTCGCAATATGAGGAGCATTACTTGGCCCAAAATGAGGAGATTCTCCGAACGAGGAGAGTAGTGGAGGAAAATGCACGCATGATCCAGGAGCTTCAAGCTCAATTTGCTAGACAGTTCAATCCTCCATCTTTTGGTGACCAGTGATGTGGTAGTCATCATCCTAACACATTGGAACTTGAAAAGGAAGTCCCCGAGACATTGTTACTATATGGTTGTCCCATGAAAACATTAGGTTCCCTATGCGTGGGGTTCCGCCCTTTATTTCTTTATTTGCTTTTATTTGCTTTTACGCTTATTTTAATGCTTTTACATTTACCTGCTTTACTTTTATGCATTTTTATTTGGTAGTTTACTTGAATAATTTTACTCTATTAAGTAGTTCTCTTTCAAATATTTAATTCTCTACGTTTTATGCTTTTATCTATTTTGTTATGAAATATTCTATCAAGTTTATAATAATTGAATAGTTATCTTAAATCGCTATTGTATATCTTGTCACCATCTTTTGAAATAAAATTTTGATAACGGAGGCCGACCGATGTTGGAAGCTAAAGTGTGGAAAGAGGGATGCATACTTGGTTTAACCTCTTATCCCTTTTCTATTTTTATGCCTTGTTTTCGAATCTAAAGTGTGGAAATCTGTTTATATAGCTTTGTATGTGTTTGTTTGAGCTTACCATGTTATTTTTACCATGAGGATCATTAGAATATACCCTATATACCAGAGCAAATTCCAAAGTGTGGAAAGGGATTCTTATTTGCTATAGCCGTTTAAACCCTTTTTCCTTTACCCCGTGATCTGAGGTAACATCGAGGACGATGTTTATTTTAAAGTGTGAAAAGGACGCATTTTGTGCTTAACATGTTTATTTGCTTAGAATTGAAAAGTTGGTCTCTTGGGAATGATAAACGGGTGTATTTGCAATTTGAAAAGTGAGTTATTGTTTGTGTTATCTAGAGAGAATTTTGACTAGATGCCAAAAAATTTTGAGCAAGTTACTTTTCGCACCCATGAGAGTGTTTAGAGCCAAATAAGTTTATATTCTTGCCTGCTTGCATGATGTTCACCTCTTATTTACGTAGGACCTTAGTCAAGGATCTCTCGAAGTGGGAGTGTGCACTTTTTAATTTGAGAAAGATAATTTTTAGCGAGGCCCGAAATTGAACTAATCTTGGTAGGGCATGGGGCAAAAGATGAGCCTATTGGTGAGCTTAAGAGAGAAAAAAATCCCTTAATCCCAAAAGAAAAAGGCATGAGGGGTTGCATGGAGAAACGGTTGAAAAGGCAAAAAGGCCAATCATCGAGATAAAGATTGAGGAAAGCCACTTCGCTGGGTTGTGTTCAACCATAGTCTTCGGTAAGCAAAAGCTTTATCTAGAGTCGGTTGTCCACATAAAATGATCCCAAGAATTGAGAAAATAGAGATTAGGTGAGCCGCTTCGCTAGGATTCGGGTACCCATTGCACTGTCTTCGAAAAAGCATGGAGCTCCATGTGAAGTCGGGTCGCTCGATGGCGTTATCCTAGGAAGTGAGAAGAAAAGAGGGACCGCACCAAGCCATTAGCGGTGAGTGGTCCATGCCCCTACCCTCACTTATTTTATCGTTGGGCTTTGGCGTTTAGACAGAAGGGTTGATTAACTAGTATACATCGTTCCCACTAGTGCGATCGGCTAGAGGCCCTAATTAAATGAGATGTGAATTCAAATTTGGGATTGCATGCTTGCGCGTGGTGTGAGAAGTGTGTTCCCCTTGTTTTAATTGTTTATCTACGAAGGGTTTTTACTTCCCGCAAATATTCCTTGAGTTGTATGGCATCTAACCAACATCCTTTGTAGATAACAAAAAAGATTTTCTCCCTCTTCGATAGTCTTAAGCACTCATAATTTTGATTGACCAAGAGTTCCGTTTTGTATGAGTTGGTATCTTGGAAGCTTATGTGCTTAGAAGTATATTGTCTTGCTTGAGGGCAAGCAAGAAGTAAAGTGTGGAAACTTGATAAGCTCCCAAGACACCTATTATTTGAGTATAAACGAGGGTGTTTTATAGCAATTTTAGTATCCTTAAGTGATAATCTTGTGAGAATTTGTGCTTTAAATTCATTAACCGCACACAAAGCTACCCTTGGTGTAAATTGAGACATTACAGAGGTCCCGGGAGTTACTAGGAACAAGAAACGAGCTAAACAAGCAAACCAAGCAAGTCAGGAGCCCCGAACGACCCGGAAAGATGCAACCACGCGTGTAGGTGGCGTGGCAGCGTTCCAGTAGCCATCCACGCATGCAACCACACGTGTGGGTGGCGTGGATGGAGCACTGCGTGAAAAGATTTTTTAGGGCAAAATTTCGGAGATTATTTAAGGCACCTTGATAGAATTTCAGAGGGAGTTCTTCCTTTTGGCAATTTTTCATTTCTTAGTTTTTAGGATAGTTTAGCCTTGCAATTTCACCTTGTAAAGAAAGACTTGAAGCTTCGATTGAAGGATACACTTCTATACTAGGTGATCTCTATTACATTTTAATCTATTTTTATTATCTTGTTCTTAGATTGAATTAGCTATTGTTCTAAAATTCTTGAATATGTGTGGCTAGTTTAATCTAGGGCTTGGATTGTGTGAAGCTATGTTGCTAGTGTGATAATCTTATGTCTTATTTTGGATTAAATTGCTTTGCTTGTTGAATTTCTATTCTTGTCTATTGATTGTTGTTTTGATGAGATCTTGTGTGGATTTGGTCAATATAGATGAGAGATTGAGCTCTTAACTCTATCATGTCTTTGATTAGAGTTGAGATTGAAGCTTTATGACAATCATAGGTCCTATGGAATTCATAAGGAATAGTAGGAAAGTGTGTAGCTAAGGTGTTTGATAAAATGTCTCTTAGGAAATTAGTTGCTAAAAGGCACTCCTAAGTCTAAGAAGCCCTAGTACACAGAGGTGGAAAAGGACTAAGTAGACACACTCTTGAATAGTCAACGGCATTGCTCCGTTTATCCATTACTTGAAACACACTAGGATGCAACATAGATGAACAATATCCAATCCCTTATTTTCTTACATTTGTTTACTTATATTTGTTTTATTTTCACATTGCACAATCTTATGAACCTCTACACCTTTAAATCATCATTCACCATGCCCACAACCACACTCAATGCATCACATGACTCAATCAATCGAAAGCACTAACACTTGACACACCTCCACGCGTCCCTCCTTCGAGACCGACACTCGGGGAGTCATAGACTCTTCGTTTTATCCTTACACATACATTCACATTATTTGACACCTCACCCCTACCCAAAAACTATCAGCAAACTTCAATCGTCACATTCTCATCCCTTACTTCACCTCCATTTTCATTTCTACCTTCCACTATAGGATGGATAGGATTTTCTAGAGAATTAATTTCCAACGCATCTAATCCCAGGCCAATCGGACCAAATAAATCCATGTGAAGTAAGCTTAGCGATCTTGACGTTGACTCATGTTATGTGACTTTGTTTTGTATGATGATTTTATTTGTTCCTACGTTGACATGCATCACACACTTGGTCTTTCTTGAAGACTATTTTTGGCAATCCTTCCACAAGATTCTTCCTTGCAAGTAGATTGATAGTCTTGAAATTTAGATGATTGAGCTTCATCCTAGTAGATTGGGAAAACTCGAAAGGCTACAACTTTCATGAGGACTACAAAGTCAAGTTCTAACATTAAATGGGTCAAAATTTGATTGGAAGTTGGAGTTGCGTTGTAGAGTCGCTGGATCAGATATGAGATTTGGCACTGTTTTATGCACGTGCGCCTGCACGTGCGTGTCATGCCCATGCGCCACCCCTGTACAAACTATATAATCCGTTTTTTTTGCACAAATTTACTCAGGGGTGGCGCATGGGCTTGACACGCACGTGCAGGCGCACGTGCATAAAACAGTGTCAAATCTCATATCTGATCCAGCGACTCTACAACGCAACTCCTACTTCCAGTCAAATTTTGACCCATTTAATGTTAGAACTTGACTTTGTAGTCCTCATGAAAATTGTAGCCT
>NXFB01000022.1:462677-473183 GCA_002525835.2 Ipomoea batatas | reverse complement strand
AGATAATGGAAATGATCCAAGTGCAGGGAGAGACCGATGTGAATGCGGTCACATTAAGAAGTGGGAGAGCACTTCCCGAAGCTATTATACCACCTCCTCAAACTGTTCCAATAAGAGAACCAAGTAAGGAAAGAGAATATATTCCCGAAGTTAGGCAAGAAGAACAAGAAGACGAAAAGGAAACCGGAAAGGAAGAAGCGCTAAAGCAACCTTCTCAAAAGGGAAAGGAGATTATGCAAGAACCTCCACCTATTCCTAAGGCACGACTTCCATTTCCGCAACAATTTCGCACTGACATCGACAATGCAAAGTATGACAAGTTTCTCCAAATGCTGCGCCATCTGCATATCGACATGCCTTTCATTGATGCCCTCGGAGAAATGCTAAGGTATGCAAAATTTCTTAAAGATCTTTTATCTAACAAGAAAAAGTTAGCCGAATCGGCCACAGTAGTACTTGGAGAAGATTGCTCTGCCATATTACACAAGAGTGTACCCCGGAAGTTAAAAGATCCGGGAAGCTTCTGTAACACCCCGTAAATTCATTCAAGCCGTAAGACCGATAATTAATTCCTTGGGCAAATTATTTATTTTAATTGGGCTAGTTCTTCCAATTTTATATATATATATATATATATATATATATTTCTTGAGCCTAAATTAATTATTCTAATCAAGAGCCCAATTCTTGAATTTATTCTTGTAAGGGATTTTATTCCATTTGGACCCTTACAATTCTTATAATTAAAAGTATTCTTACAATGGCCCAATTTCTTAATAAATATATAAGTGTAATGTCTTTAAGACATCATATGGGTTTTCTTTATTCTAATATATATTCATTTGACTAGAGATGAATTTCTTAGCCCAACTAATTAATCTGGTACATTATATTCTTGTAAGTATATATAATATAAAGAATGGAGCCCATTCCTTATTAAGTCTTTCACCCTAATATAATATATGTATTGTAGTATATATATTCAAGACTAAAATTCCCTAAAGGTTTTCACTCTCTCTCTTCCCTACACTTACACTCACACGCCATTTCCACTCTAAAATTCTCCAAATTTGATCTTCATTTCTCCTTCAAGTTTTCAAGTCAAGATTGCTCCTTTAGGCTTGTTTGAGTTTTGGGTAAGTGCATCTATCCAGGAATATTCATTGCATCATATAGTTTTGCTAGTCTTTATGCAAGTTCTTATGTTTTCTTTTGGGGTTCTTTGGGTAAAAAGATGATCAAGAAGGTGGTGGTGCTTTGTGAGGTGTGTTGAGGTTTTGCTTGGTTGGAAAGAGCTTCAAAAGGTAACCACTATGTCCATCAAAATCTATTTTTACACTCTCATTCTATATGATATTATTTGGTGTTGGAAATCCTGAAATTTCTTGGTTATTAGCCCTATTCTTGGTTGTATTTGTTGGATTTCATGATCTTGTGTCTTGATCTTTTGCCTATTGTTGTTATGAACATTTATTGGTTGGATTTCCATGATTTTTGGCCTCTGATTAGATGAAATGTTGGTGTATTGTGATCTGATTTTTTATTCTAGAATGATCCTTCGTGTCTGGGCAGAATCTGGGAACTGGGAGTGTGGGGTTGACCTTGCGGAGGACCTTGGCGGAATAATGTGACCCGCCGAGGCCTTCCGCAAGGCCATCACGGTGGAGTTGGACGGAGGAGGATGCTCCGTTGAGGAGGACCGCCTCCTCCTTGCGGAGGAGTGCGGCGGAGGTCAGAGCTCCGTTGAAGTGTTCCGCAAGGTCTCTGGAAGTCTAATTCCAGAGACTGTTTTGGTTGTTGTTGTCTGTTTGTTTCCCCTTTTGTTCTGAATATTGTTGGAGTGTTTTGTTAGGTATTCTACCATGTCTTTGGAGTATTTATTCATGCCTTTTGCTGGGTATTTTACCATGTCTTTGGAGTATTGATTCATGTCTTTTGGTTCCCCTTTTTGTACTCATGCTTTGTTGATTCCTTGAATTCATTACCTGGGAGTTGGTTTGTGTTCATAGTTGAGATGAACACTTTGTTTGGTTGTTTTGGGCTGAGTTGGAGTATGAGTATGTGGTGGTGGATCCTTGTGTATCTTTTGGAGGTTGATGGGTGAACTAACTGTGCTACTATTGACTATTGACTTCTGACTTTTGGACTTCGGTCCCTGTGATTGGACTTCGGTCCCTGTGATTGGACTTAGGTCCCTGTGATTGGACTTCGGTCCCTGCGTACCTGACTTCTAACTGGGGTTGGGTTTTGGTATGAGGGTTTGGAGGTTGGAGTTGGGAGTTCTTTCCTGGTTTATGTATTCGTGAGTTCCTTGTGTTTATTCGGTTGATATCTCGTTGTTCTTGGTTATGGTTGGTTGGTCCCTTATGGTTGTTGTTCAGTTGGTATCTTGTTTATGGATTCGTTGTCTTATACTCTCGTTATTGAATATTGGTTTCGTTTGGATGAGTCTTGATTTATGATTCGTTCAGTTTATCATTGTTGAGTATCCGTTTTGAATCAATGAACAGTTTGTTGGTGTTTATATTCTATATGGGTGTGTAAACCTATTTATAAGCTTATGTATATCTATACTCCTTGCGGGTGTGAATGGTGGTTGCTTAGCAGTCTTTTGCTAATGGTTCTTTGTGTGTTTTCCAGGTTTGCCTTAAAGTCTATGCGCGAGCGCGATAGAGTATACTATCTGAGGATGCGTAGACTAGATGCTATGTTCTTAGACTTGTGTTTTGGGCCTGTGTGCCATTTTGAGATGTTATATACTCTGGTTTAGTTGTTGGATACTTTGAGACATGTTTTGAGGATTTTATCTATACAGTTCAGTTCTTATGGTTAGCATGTGCATCTAGGCTGTGTTTTCTTACCTAGATGTGGCATGATGCCCCTTAGGTTTTAAATTCGCTTCCGCTATGTTATGTTTTATAGTTGAGATAGGCAGCTGTTGTGTTAAGTTTTAACTATCTCAGCTTGTGTAAGGTTGGGGTGTCACAGCTTCACCATTCCGTGTAATATAGGAGGAACATCTTTTAATAGAGCCTTAGCTGACTTAGGGGCCAGTATTAATTTGATGCCCTTTGCCTTATACCGAAAGCTGAATCTTGGAACTCTCAAACCAACACGCATGTGTATTCAACTTGCAAATAGATCTACCAATTACCCGAGAGGTATTGTGGAAGACGTGTTGGTAAGAGTTGACAAATTCATTTTTCCCGTGGACTTTGTGATTCTAGACATGGACCCGGATGTAGAGATACCTCTCATCTTGGGAAGACCATTTTTAGCCACTACTAGAGCTTTAATAGATGTGGGAGAAGGCAAACTCGTCATCCGAGTAGGTGATGAATCTGCCAGCTTCGATGTGACTAAGATAATGAAATACCCCTTAGAGGGAGATGAATGTTTCTTTGTTGATTTTGTGCATAATGAAATTGATTACTTATGTGAGTTGCCCAAACCCAAACACAATATGAATACATACGAGCATGAGTTAAATACTTTGCATGTCGCTTTACACCGCGAGGTTGATCGATTTAATGACAATTTGCATAATTCTCTGTTTGCTGAAAATATAAACTGTATTGGAGAAATTAGGGAGAATTTGGGAGGACAAAAAGGGGATGAATATGATGAATTTGATGAATCTGATAAGGAGATAGATGTTAGAACCGAAAAAGAAAAGGAGGAAGAAGAGAAAACTCAGGAAGGAGAATTGAAACTGCTACCCAAGCATCTTGAATATGCCTATTTAGGAACAGGAAAGGAACTTCTGGTTGTAATTGCGGCAGATCTTTCAGAGATTCAAAAAGAACAACCGGTAACAATGTTGAAGAATAACAAGGAATCCATAGGTTAGAAATTAACTGACCTTAAAGGAATAAATCCGGCTATTTGTACACATAAGATTTTGCTAGAAGAAGGATCGAAACCTGTAGCTCAGCCGCAACGAAGACACAATCCAAATACCTTCAAAGTTGTGAAAAATGAAGTGATCAAGCTGATGGACGTGGGAATGATTTATCCTATATCAGACAGTACGTGGGTTAGTCCGACTCACATGGTGCCTAAGAAGGGAGGAATCACGGTGATCGAAAATGATGAACTGATCCCCACTAGGAAAGTGACGGGATGGAGAGTTTGCATTGGCTATAGAAAACTGAATGAAACCACTCGAAAGGACCACTTTCCCTTGCCCTTTATTGATCAGATGATTGAAAGAGTAAGTGGGTTTGGTTATTATTGCTTCTTAGATGGAATGAGCGGCTATTTCCAAATTCCAGTCGCATTAGAAGATCAAGAGAAAACAACCTTCACCTGTCCATTTGGTACTTTTGCCTATAGAAGAATGTCATTCGGTCTCTGCAACACTCCTACTACTTTTATGCGCTGCATGTTAGCAATATTCGAAGATTTCATTGGCGATTTCATGGAAGTTTTCATGGACGACTTTACAATTTTCGGAGAAACATTTGAGGAATACCTTGAGAATCTTGAAAAAGTTCTAAAGCGACGTCAACAAATGAATTTAGCGCTTTCTTGGGAAAAATGTTACTATATGGTTAAGGAAGGAATTGTGTTGGGACATAAAATTTCTAATAAAAGAATCGAAGTCGATAGGGCTAAAACAGCAATAATCGAAACACTGCCACCGCCACACAATGTAACATCATTAAGAAGCTTCTTGGGTCACGTTGGATTTTATCGACGATTCATTAAAGATTTTTCAAATATTGCGAGGCCACTAACCAGGTTGTTGGAGAAAGATGTTGTGTTCGAATTGAATGAAGAAGCTATGAAGGCATTCCAGAACCTTAAGAATGCTATGATAGATACTCCAATTCTTGTAGGACCTAAATGGAATCAACCCTTTGAATTGATGTGTGACGCGAGCAACTTTGCAGTTGGAGTCGTGCTAGGCCAGAAGAATGAGAAGAGATTTCAACCGATTGCTTACGCAAACAGGATGCTAACAAAACCGCAACAAGCTTACACTACCACTGAAAATGAATTGTTTGCTATAGTATTTGCGTTAGACAAGTTTAGATCATATCTTTTAAATGTCAAAGGTCATAATTCACACTGACCATGCTGCGATCATATTCCTTATGTCTAAACCCGAGCCAAAGCCAAGATTGATTCGATGGATTCTACTACTACAAGAGTTCGATGTAACTATAGTGGACCGAAAAGGAGCAGAAAACAATGCGGCAGACCATTTGTCCAGACCTGAAAACGAAGAAGGACATGATTCGAATGGGGATGTTAATGAGTACTTTCCCGAGGAAAAATTGATGGGCATATTCCTTACGCCCTGGTATGCAAATCTAGCCAACTATCTTGTGGGAGGAGTATTACCAGAATTTTTAGATGTGCACGCTAAAAGAAAGCTGAAAGCAGAATCTCGATTCTATTTTTGGGACGAACCATATCTCTTCAAAGTATATGAAGATCAGATAATTCGATGCTACGTAACAGATAGTGAGGGACACGAAATTTTAGGGGAATGTCACCACATGGGTCATCACTCAGCAAATAGAAAAGCTAGAAGAGTACTAGAAACTGGATTTTATTGGCCCTCTATATTTCGTGACGCTCAGATTTGTGTAAGAAATTGTGACAGATGTCAGAGAACTGGAAACATTACAGGGCGCGATGAGATGCCACAAAATTACATATTAGCATGTGAGATATTTGATATCTGGGGTCTCGACTTTGCAGGTCCATTCCCGGACTCTAAAGGATTTAAATACATCCTGGTAGCCATTGACTATGTATCCAAATGGGTCGAGGCAGAGGCACTGCGAAATAACGATGCAAAAAGCGTAACAAGATTCCTTAAGAAATTATTTACAAGATTTGGAGTGCCAAGGATAGTCATCAGTGGTATAGGAACACACTTTCTGTGACACCCCAACCTTTTCACAAGCTGAGATAGATAAATCTCAGCCCAACAGCTGCCTATCTCAACCAACAACATAACATAGCGGAAGCGAATTTAAAACTTAAGGGGCATCATGCCACATCTAGGAAAGATAACACAACCTAGATGCACAGGCTAACCAAAAAATAGATCAACTGAACTGTCATAAACGATGCATAAACGATAAAACCCTCAAGTCATGTTTCAACAATATCCAACCACTAGTCAAGAGTATATAAAATCTCACATGGCACACAGGCCCAAAAACCAAAGTCTAAACAAGGTAAACTAAGTCTAAGCATCCTCAAATAGATAAGCTCTAGCGCGCTCTCGCATAGACTTACTCCATACCTGGAAAACACGCAAAGAACCATTAGCAAAAGACTGCTAAGCAACCACCATTCACACCCGCAAGGAAGTATAGATATACATAAGCTTGTAAATAGGTTTACACACCCATATAGAATATAAACACCAACAAACTGTTCAATAGTTCAAAACGGATACTCAACAACAATAAGCTGAACGAATCATAAACCAAGACTCATCCAAACAAAGCCAATAATCCATAACGAAAGTATAAGACAACAATAAATCATAACCGAGATACCAACCGAACACAACCATAAGGAACAACCAACCATAACCAAGAACAATGAGATATCAACCGATTATACACAAGGAACTCACAAGTACGTAAACCAAGAAGCAATCCCAACACCAACCTCCAAAACCTCACACCAACCATCATACCAAACCCAACCCCAGTCAGAAGTCAGGTACGCAGGGGTAAAAACCCAATCACAGGGACCGAAGTCCAATCACAGGGGTAATGAACCCAATCACAGGGGCAGAAGCCCAATCACAGGGACCGGAGTCCAAATATAGTCAATAGTAGCACAGTTAGTTCACCCAACAACCTACAAAAGATACCAAGAAATCCACCACCACATACTCATACTCCAACCTCAACCCAAAACAACCAAACAAAGTGTTCATCTCAACTATGAACACAAACCAACTCCCAGGTAATGAATTCAAGGAATCAAAGAAACATGAGTACAAAAGAGGAATCAAAAGACATGAATCAATACTCCAAAAACATGGTAAAATACCCAACAAAACACTCCAACAATATTCAGAACAAAAGGGGAAACAACAGACAACAACATCTCATAACAGCCCCTGGAATCCAATTCCCAGAAGCCGTGCGGAACACCTAGGTGGAACACAGTCCACCGCCAGCCACTACCGCACGAAGGGGGCGGAGCCCCTCGGCGGACCACCTCTCTCTGTCGCCTTCCTCCGCGATGGCCTTGCGGAGCACTCCAACGGGTGACATTATTCCGTTAGGGTCCTCCGCGAGGTCATCTCTCCCTCCCAGTTTCCAGAAACACTCAGACACGAATAAATCATTCCAGAGAGCAATAATCAGACCCAAATACACCAACATTTCATCTATTTAGAGGCCAAAATATGGAAATCCAACTAGCAATTGATCACAACAACAATGGACCAAGATCAAGCTACAAGATCAAGAAATTCCAACAAAATACAACCAAGAATAGGGCTAATCACCAAGAAATTTCAGGATTTCCAACACCAAAAATATCATATAGAATAAGAGTGTAGAAAATATATTTGATGGACATAGTGGTTACCTCAATGAGCTCTTTCCACCTAGCCAAGCCTCAATCAAAGCTCACAAAGCCCCACCACCTTCTTGATCATCTTTTACCCAAAGAACCCCAAAAAGAAACACATAAGAATATGCAAAAAGACTAGCAAAACCATAAAATGCAAGGTAGATTCTTAGCTAGATGCACTTACCCAATCCTAAACAAGCTTAAAGGAGCAATCTTGACTTGAAAACTTGTAGGAGAAATGAAGATCAAATTTGGATGGAAATGAAGAGAAAATGGCGTGAATAGTAGAATGTAGGGAAGAGAGGGAGTGAAAACCTTTAGGGATTTTTAGTCTTTAATATATATACTACAATATATATAATGTCTTAGGGTGAAAGACTTTAATATGGAATGGGCTCAAATCATATATTATATTACTTACAAGAATTAAATATGTACAAGAATAATAAGTTGGGCTAATGAATTCATCCCTTACAATTAAATATATAAATTAGAATAAAGAAGCCCATAAGATGTGTTAAAGACATTATACTTGTAAATATTAAGAAATTGGGCTATGTAAGAATATTTTAATTACAAGAATTGTAAGGATCCAAATTGAATAAAATCCCTTACAAGAATAAATTCAAGAATTGGGCTCTTGATTAGAATAATTAAATTAGGCTCAAGAAATATATATATATGTATATATATATATATATATATTAAATTGAAAGAACTAGCCCAATTAAAATAAATAAATTGCCCAAGGAATTAATTATCGGTCGTAAGGCTTGAACGAATTTTCGGGGTGTTACACTTTCGAAACGTGCATATGAGAAAACTACTCCAAAAACAAGGAGTACAACACTGAGGAGGAGTTCTATATCACCCCCAAACGACCGACCAAGTTGAAAATGCTAATCGAGACATTAAAGCTATTTTGAAAAAAACAGTAGCAAGACATAGAAGAGATTGTGCTGACAAGCTTAACGATACATTATGGGCTTTTCGTACAGCTTATAAGACGCCAATAGGAACTACCCTGTACTTAAGGAGGCTTTGCTTCAACAAAAGGTAAATGAGGAGGAAAAGGCTCAGTAACAGAACCCTAATGGTTTAGTTTATGGAAGAGCGTAGAGATGCGATTGAGGATGATGGCGACGGTGATTTTGATAATTTTGTAGGGTTTTATTTAACTCATAGTCAGTATGTTGACTTCAAGGTTTGTACATGCCATTCAAGTTTCTATGTTTTTCTTATACAAAGCTATAATTGTAAATTTATATTAGGCAATTATATTAATATAATTAATTATTAAGGTAGTATAATTTATTTTGTATTGTGGACACATTATATTAATAATTTTGATTTAATAATATTATATCTTATTTATTATATATTATTAGTACAAAATAAATCATGCATGCCTTAATAATTAATTTTTAATATTATTGCCTAATAATTATTTATTGTAATTCCCTTCATCTTTTTCAGTGTAATATTATTGACACAAATAAATTATACTTAATTTAATATATAATTATTTTTTAATTTAATTTCTTAATATTTATTAATGGTAATTATTCTGGTAATTTTTCACTTTTTTATGTAATTATTATGGTAATTTTATGGTATTATATTTCAAAATTGTGGCATTTTCATTAATTACTATGCTAATTTATGGTAATATATTTAATATTAGAATAGAAAAAAATATTATAATTGATATAGTTAATGAAATTAGTATGGTAATTGCCACAATATTTGGTAATTATAATTAATATAATTAACTTCATTGAGAAATATAATATTTCTTCCGTGGCAATATTTTTGGCAATTTCATTAAATTATAATCAATAAAATATGAAATATAATTGAGGAAATGCGCCCTATTATAGTTTACACTTACTCATCCAAAATTTAAAATTTACATTTTTTTTATTAATTTCTAAGTATAACCATTTTAGTTATTCTTCATATTTTTTAGAATTATAACACACACACACACACATTATTATATTGTATATTTAATATCTTTTTATTTTTTATATTTTTTAAATTTAAATTCATAATAACAAAAAATTCTATATATTGATTGAAAATATAAAAAGATACTAGTGAAAATGGAAACGTAAATTAGGCAAATTTGATAAGTAAAAGGATATTACTAATTGAGTGAAAATTATTTAAAAACTTTTAAAAAAATTAATTAGATTTCCTTTTGAAAAATTTAAATTATTTAAACTATAAAAAGATTAATCAAACATGCGTTATTAATTTTTTTTATAATAATTACAATTAATTCATTCAAATATGGAAGAGGAAGAAAAAATTAAATGTGATATGGTGAAAATGAATATAGTTAAAGTATAAAAGTATAATTGCACATATATTAGTGTAATTGAGTAATAATAATTGCCTAATAATTATAATGGTAATTAAGCTAAACATTGGTCGTTTAATTTATTTTTATAATAATTATAATTAAATTATTTCTCATTTTCCTATATTTATTTTAGTAATAATATAATATAATTACATAAGTCATATTACATATTGATCTTTTAAAAATAATTGTAGACAAACAAATCATATATTATTCAATTAATTGAGTAATACTTTTGCACTAATCTTATAATCAAATAAATGTACACGCCCAATATTAGAATTTTTTATAATTTCATATTTATTTTTATTATCTAAATATATAATAAAAAATATATTCGTGCATCGCACAGGTAATTGGACAATTATTATTTGCTCTAATTCAAGAAAGGAAAACATCAGAAAATATAATCGATCCAACCAATTTCATCAATTGCGTTATATAATATTCGATGTTATAATTTATATAATTGTATATCGATCTAAATATTCTTAAATTATTATAACAAATCCATTCCGTGCAACGCACGGGTGAAAATACTAGTGTGTATAATATCTACTATATATATATATATATAT
>NXFB01000022.1:361971-372887 GCA_002525835.2 Ipomoea batatas | reverse complement strand
TTAAATTAAAAATAAAGTTCATTTCTAACAAATTATGAAATATATAATCAGAAGGATCTTCTCATGCAAGCGGATACATAATGACAAATGAAATGAATGCAATTTGATGATGATAATACTGACCTGATGGCAGCGATCGGTTGGATATTCAAGCAGTTGGAGAGTAGAGCTTAGCGGAAGCCAATGGCTACAAAATCAGGGTTCTGCATTTTATAGTGGATCCAAAAATAAGGGTTTGGAAATTAGAACCCTATTCGGATAAACCGGCTAAGAAGGTCGGTCTGACCGCTCCATCGTTTTTTTGTTTCTTTTTTTCCTTTGGGTTATTTGTGTAAAAAAACAACAACAACAACAACAAAACGAGACAAAAATTACAATCTTGATGTTTTTGTTTTTTTTTTGATGATTAAAATCTTGATGTTTTAGAATAAACTAATGTCAAACATTGTTCAGGGATAATTGTGTTTAATATGTCTAATTACTAAAGAGGAATAATTATGATTGACATTTAATAATAGAATAAGAGTAATTATAAATTTTTTTTGAATACTACTAACTTTATTACATTGTCCCCACTGAGGCTCAAACACATGACCGCCCACTTGGAAGAATCACTTCATGCCGCTTGACCACAAGGCCTTTGGCGGTTAAATTATTATTAAAAACTTATTTGTAATACATAAGTATAAATGTGTACAGTTTCACCACAAATTAAGATCTTCAATCCATTTGGGATCTGTAACTCTTGATGCAGCCACATATAACTGGTTATGTATAAAAATCGATTTCTTCAATAACAATCATACATGTGACAATATTTGTCATTGACTATTGTTGATGGTCATTGCATATGAAACCACAAATGGAATTGTCTACATTGTAATTTAAACAGTAACCTTGGATCTAGTGGTGTCATTGACATCCAAGTTTTTAAAACCTTAGTCCCTGCATTACTCATAGTCATTATCTTGGCTTCAACCACATATTCAACTAGTCTAGTTACGACTAACCAAATGTAATTGCAAATATCAAATATGTGGTATATATTTCTTAGCAACATGACAGGCGACCCAACCTTTAATGTTAATGAATGACTGGGTACATCACAAAGCTCGTAAACCATTTAGGAATTTAGGAGTATGCACATCCCCAAGTATTCCATTATTCGAATCAGATTTGCACACCGTGTCGCAACTAAAATATGTTTGACCTTGCGATGTATTCAAGTCGTTCATGTATTCATTAATCAAATTGACAACATCTAGTGTTGGTGTTAGTATTGCACGACTTAAAAAAAAAAAAACTATTATTGCTACTACCGACACATGACATATGAAACGTACTACCAACAATTGTTGCTATCAGGTCCCCATTTGATGGTAATAATATCTTCGGTGGTATATCAGCTTTATCATAACCATAGTAAAATTATGGTTAAATAGTACTGAGATTGATGAGGGATTTGAGAGAAAATAACAGTGGTTTTTGCTGGATGACCAAAGTTTTTGTCAGCTTTGTGAGCCCCACCAAGAAAAAAGACAAGACAGTCTACCTTGCGTGAGGCACAACTATTGCGAGTGCACGCACCTGACTAAGCACGCAAATATATATTTATTTATTATTTTTCCAAATTTAAATTTTGTTTTGTTTTTTTTTTATTTTTTTTGTTATTTTGTCATCCACTTCAATATTTTCTTGTATAATTATACTTGTAAAAACTCATAAAAACTACAAAAAGTCTCATAAAAAACTACAATTATGGGAGATGTTCTAAAATGGATTAGATAGATAAGGATATCTACTATACTAATAAGAGCCAAAGAGAGTTAGGCCTAAAATGGGTAGAAAAAAATGGCGGTCAAATTATTTAATCAAATGAATGGTTCAGATGAATTATTTAATCAAATAGATGGTTCAGATAATTCAGATTAATATTATTAATATAGATTACCTAATTTAACCTTACTTTTATGATTACCCGTTAAGTTTTCCGTTAAATATTATCTTCTCCGTTAATATTCCGTTAACTTTTAACTTACCCATTAATTTATATAAGAAAGATCTTAGGTTCGAACCCCATCTCAATCAAATTTGACATAATTAAGTTTCTCACTCAATTTTACTCTTATTAAATTAAATAAATTAGTAGCTACAACAAAAAATGATACATATGTATTTCTTTAATTTAAAATTATGTGTCTACAATACCTTTATTTGAAAAAATTATTCATTATCAAAAAATTAAATTAAATAAGAGAAATAATTTCATTAGTTATATTATCTTTATTTTCTCTCATGCAAAGATTCTTTACATTCAAATTTATCAATTGATATTCATTACATTGTACATTATCTTATTTTTACAATATATTGTAATTAAATATCAAAGTTATAGTACAAAATAATGTTATATATTTATTTACCAAGTATTTTATTAATACTATGAAAACAAAATTTTAAAATAATTTGAAGCTAATTATATTAACTACTTGGGGATTGGTTGACAAAGAGAGTATTCAAATAATAACCCAACAAATTGAAGTTGAACCACTCTATTTTACTCTTATTGAATTAAATAAATTAGTAGTTACACAAAAAAATGATACATATGTATTTATTTAATACCATAAAAAAATAAAAAAGAATAGTTTGAAACCAATCATATTAATTACTTGGGGATTTGTTGACAATGAAAGTAGTCAAATAACACATTACCCAGCAAATTGAAGCGATAAACTATCTTTTAATATATTTGGAATACATAATATTTTAAATTTTCAAATTTTTATTAATTTATTTAATCTTTTTTCTTAAACTAGGAATTTCTTTATCCACAATAACTCATTCAACAATAATGGTTGAACAAAATGAACCCCAAGCTGAACACCTAAAGGATATCTGAATTGAAGTAGTATTTAGAGAAATTATAATCAAATCAAAAGTAGTATTTATTTAGAAAATACTACGTTGTCACTTAGAAAAATTCAAATCAAAAGTAGTATTTATTTAGACTATCATTTTTAGACCAAATATTTAGACTATCGATTTGTTATTTTTATTTGCTAAGGACCTTGTAGTCCAATGGCATCAAACCCTTCCCTTTATACGGGAGGTGGTGGGTTCGAGCCTTAGTGGAGTCAATACTGACTCTTGTGCTTCAATATAGGATTCTAATAGAGTTAGTAGTATTCGGAAAAAATTATATTTAGATTATCGATTAACATTTATTTTAGTAATAATTATAATGAATTTTCTATATTATCATATTCGACATTCAACTATATAATCTTGCATTGATATACTTTCAAATATTTATTTAAACAATAAACATTGGACATTAACCCATTTGCGCAATGCCCGTATAAAACTAGTATATTATAAAATGGTTCAAACAAGGAGATATTGTAAAATGAATCTCACAATAAAATACTGTAAAACGGTAAAAATTATGTAGTAATTTTAGTGGGGGAATCCGGGAAAAAATAAAATAAAATGAGGCAATCAAAATCTTCTACAACTCGCTTCTCCTTCGTCAATCTTCAGTCTAGCCTCTCTCATTCCTACTACTAGCAGACGATCCAAACCCTAACACACTCCTCAACCTTCGCCAAAATCTCCTGCGCTGAATGTGAGGCTCCAGTTTCTACTTCATTGCTTCTAATAATTAATTTCCGAATTATTTTGCTCGATAATTTCTGAAAATATTCTCTTGTGTCCTCATTTCTGCACAGGACACTGCGATTCTATTCGTATTTTCATTTTTTTTTTGTTTAATATTTTGAATGGATGTATTCACTAATACTGTATCATTGCCTGCTAGACTTGAAGAAGTTGTCTGTTATTATTATCTGTTTGTATTAAAAAAAATTAGTTTGATGCTTTGTGGAATAAAATGGGCTGTTGGTATTTTTCTGCTTTAATTAATGGTGAATGGATCTATGCATTGTATATACATGTATGCTCATTTATTGAACATCAACTGTGATATCTCTCACTGAGGATGTACAGGTATTTATCTGCTTGTATGTTTTAAATGCTTGTATGCAATTATGTATGGACATTGCTGTTGCTAATGTAGGAAATTTAATGCTGATAAAATGGTAGCGATTGATTTTATCGTGGACATTGGAAAACCAGTTGAATGGAGAGGATCACATGAAACTGAGTGAAGGGAAGAGACACTGGAAAGTGAAATGTGTTGGAGTATAGTTCAATAGAGAAGTGGGATAGTAATGGCAGATCATAGCACATGAATTGGAAAATATGGAGTAATATTTTTTTAATTTTATTTTTTCATATTCTTCTAAAAAGTCAAAACGAATAATGTGTGAATTCAAGTGGACTTAAATCTGAGCATGCTGTGCAAGATATATTTTGGGGGGTAGGAATGGAAGGAAAGGTAAAAAGGAAATGAAAGTTAGAATTTGAGATTTGTTATTTTCACTCTTAATTTGCCTTCTAATGTTTCTGGAATGACTTTGTTACCACTTACCAGCAACTCAGCAAATGCTATTCGTTTCTTTAGTCACCTATAAGTTTATTTTGAAGCTTGAAGTGTTCTTCCAGCCAACCTTAGGCCTACATCTGCCCAGAGTAATAACAGAAAAGCTCATTTTGGTTCACTCTATTGTCAGCTATCACCATCATCGTCTGTTCATGTTCTAAAATAAAGAAGCTAAATTGATATTCAAGTGCTCGGAAGCATATTCCCCATTTCCCCCTATATTTTCTCCATCACTCTCCCAGGCCTGTGTTATATGATATTCCATTTTACTTTTTGTTGGTGTCCTGGTGCAACACTGGATGCAAATGGTAATATCCATCTATTAACTTTACCATGTACAAGCACTAGGTCATAGGCATGGTTGCGCTAGGCGCTAGGCGCTAGTCGCTAGTCGGGCGGTAGACTAGCGCCTAAACGGTCTAGGCGGCGACCTATAAAAATAAAAAAAAAACACATGTGTGTGGGTGTATGTCATATATTATATTATATATTACTTTTCTTACTTATATAAATAAATAAATTTAAATATATATAAATATAATAAAAAAATTAACAAGGCCGACTCGCTTGAGTTAACTCGGCTAGCTTTGCCGAGTTGGGCGAGTTAACTCGGCCAAATTCCGTCAAGTTGGCTGCCAACTCGGCCCAGTCGGCCGAGTTAGGCGCTAGGCAGCCGACCACCTAGGTGGACACCTAGGGAGCAATTCGCCTCGGTTTAGGGGCGCCTAGCGCCTAGACGGGGGATTTTTGCAACAGTGGTCATAGGTGACTGATATGGAATTGATGCAAAATTTTGTTGAAAATCTCATGACATCACACGAGCGAAGTAACAGTCAAGTGAATCTGAAAATATAAAATAATAATTTATTCTAAGAGTTTGATCAAATTGGATTTCAGAAACATTTTCCATGTAAAGGAATTTTTGTTATCAATAAAATGATAGAGAGAGGGATACATTTTCTATCGAGGCTGCCTTCTGTCTATTCAATTGCAAATTACTTGTTTGCTTAGAATTCCTAAGTGATNGCATGAAAACCCTGGATGATTTTATAAAATGGAGTGGAAATGTAGGCCGGATGGGTTTCGAGGGAGCGTTGAAAGATCACTTGGAAAGTCTTGAAGGTAGCCCATCTGATCGCCCATGTTGCCACCTGCACTTCCAGCATGAATTGAGTGATGCGATGGTAGAGAACATCAAGTGTCCAGAGTGTCATCGGAGATTGGGGAAGTCCACTGCTTTCTTATGCCACAACCTGATGAGTGAAATAGCATGAAATTAACATATGTACAAGCCAAGATTTGAGTATAATGGTCAAGAAATGTAATTGGCTACTAAACTTTAAAAAACTCCATCTCTATTTGTGAAATAAAAATAAAAATACAATTTGCACATGTTATTGCCTATATATACAGGGGCGGGCCTAGTAACTTGTATATACATTTTATTTTTAAATATAAATTACTAATAGTCTAATATATGTGTACGTATATACTCAAGTACCAACTGACCTTAACGTGCGAACTATTGAAGGATTGTACCGCACTTACTATATGATTGCACTGCAAAAATCCTTCCGGCATATCTAGAAGTGAACCATTGCAGTGCAATCACGTAATAATTGCGGTGCAATCCTTAATGCTGATTCACACCTTATTATGATTATATATATATATATATATATATATATATATATATATATATAAAGGGGGGAGGAGGGGGAGCAACTTCCCCGTTGTCCCCGCATCGGATCCGCTCATGTATATATATATTTGGTCAATCTATAAATCTATAATGTGTACATGTAAAAATTAAAACTATGTCGATTAGTACTACTGTACTATTTAACTTCTAAACGATTACCATGAAATACAAAATTGAGACAAATATTTTCGATCAAACAACAATTAACAACTTTTGATAACTTCATTGTTGCGATGTCAGATAGAAACATTTTACTTCAATTAAAGATGATGAGAACAAATTATGTTTGTATTAGAGTTCACCGAATATAATTGTAGGAATACAAGAGTATATATACAAGAGAATTATAAGTAAACTAGGACTGAGAATCATAAGTAAACTAGGACTGAGACTTATAGTATGACTCTATTATGTAGAATCCTAATACTCCCCCTCAAGCGGATGGTACGGAAGTAACCTGTAGCTTGTCACGTAAGAAGGAGAACCGGGGACCTGCGAGTGACTTGGTGAAAATATCAGCTAGCTGATCCTTAGTAGAAATAAAGTGCACCTGAATGTCTCTTGCAGCCACTCTGTCTCTCATAAAGTGATAATCAATTTCGACATGCTTTGTGCGAGCATGAAAAATAGGAGTAGCACACATATAAGTAGCTCCAAGATTGTCACACCAAAGTTTGGGCACTGGAAGAGGTGAAATTCCTATTTCTCGCAGCAAAGAGAGGATCCATAGAACTTCAGCACATACATCTGCAAGAGCCTTGTACTCTGCTTCAGTAGAAGATCGAGCAACAGTCCTTTGCTTCTTGCATACCCAGGACACTAGATTGGTTCCAAGAAACACAGCATGCCCACTAGTAGACTTTCTATCCGTAGGACAACCAGCCCAGTCAGAATCTGAGAATGCATGAAGCTCACCTGAACTGGACTTTCGCAATCGCAGACCCAAAGACATAGTACCTTTAACATACCTTAACACACGTTTCAGTTGTTCCCAGTGTGCAGTGGTTGGAGCATGCATGTGCTGACAAAGCAGATTAACTGCAAAGGATAAATCTGGTCTCGTGACAGTTAGGTACTGTAGTGCACCTACAATGCTCCGGTATTGCGTGGGATCATCATATGGATCTGTACAGGTAGATACTGTCTTTGAAGTCGTAGTAGGTGTAGACACAGGTTTGCAGTCTGTCATACCAGCTCGTTTAAGTATGTCAGTCATATACCTGCGCTGAGAAAGCAACACTCCATCTGCACACTTGACTATTTCAATCCCAAGGAAAAACCCAGGCTCACCAAGATCTCTAATCTTGAAAGTACTAGAGAGATTAGAGAGCAAAGTCTCCAATGCACCCTGCTCATTGCTCATAACAAGAATATCATCCACATAAACAAGCAGGTAAACAGTACCCGATCCACAATAATAATACAATAACGAAACATCAGTTTTAGAGGCATTAAAACCAGCAGATAACAGAAAAGTGTGCAAACGAGTGAACCAAGCTCGGGGAGCCTGCTTCAAACCATACAAGGAGCGTTTCAGCAAGCAAACATGATCAGGGTGCTGAGAATCAACATACCCCGGAGGCTAACGCATGTAAACAGTTTCTGTAAGATTACCATTAAGGAATGCATTATGCACATCCAACTGTCTGACCAGCCAACCAGAAGAAAGAGCAAGAGAGAGCAACAACCTGACTGTAGTAGGTTTAACCACCAGGATGAAAGTGTCAAAGAAATCTTGACCCGGGACCTGATTAAACCCTTTAGCCACGAGCCTGGCCTTGTAGCGCTCAACAAATCCATCAGCCTTCCTTTTCGTGCGAAACACCCACTTGCAGCCAATAATATTCATAGATTCAGTGGGAGGAACCAAGCACCATGTCTGATTCTGCAACAAAGCATTGAACTCTTGATCCATTGCCTCCCTCCATTCAGAGTGTTTGACTGCCTGAGTATAACAAGTAGGATCAACAGAGGAAACCTGCACAGTCAAACCCGCAACCGGAGCCACAGACCGACTCCTAGTGGCCATGGAGTGAGACCTCTCCGTGGGACGCACAGTACGACCACGTGGCCTACCACGAGGCCTCTTCTGAGCCACATCAGCAGGAAGCGAGGGAGCTACCACAGATGGATCAGCCACAGGATGAAAAACATATTCAGCCCAAGGTCGTGCAATAGATTCTGATGGAGCCTGCAAAACAGACTTAGCACCAAAAGGAAACACAGCTTCATCAAACCGCACATGACGGCACACAAAAACTTTATTAGTACGCAGGTCCATGCACCTATAACCACGAAATGAATCAGGATAGCCCAAAAAGACACACGGAGAAGACCTGTAAGACAGTTTATGACGATTATATGGTCGTAAGTGCGGATAGCACAGACAGCCAAAGACACGAAGAAAGGAATATGATGGCTGAGATCTGTGCACTAAGACATGAGGACTAGAGTTATGGAGAGTATGCGAGGGCATTTTGTTAATAAGTAAAACAGCAGCCTCAAAAGCAAAATGCCAGAATCGAGACGGCACAGAGGCACGAGCCATAAGTGCTAGCCCGGTTTCAACCACATGCCTGTGCTTCCGTTCCACACGACCATTCTGTTCATGTGTGTACGCACAAGATTGCCTGTGACTAATACCAAGCTGAACAAAAACAGAATGTAACTTTTTATACTCAGCCCCTAAATCAGATTGAACAGCCTTGATTTTACGATTGAAGGCACGTTCAACTAAACATCGAAAACGCTCAAAAAACAGAATATATATCTGACTTTAATTTCATATGAAAATACCAAGTATAACGAGAAAAGTTATCCACAAAGAAAACGAAATAACGATAACCCTCAGAAGAGAGTACAGGAGCAGGGCCCCAAATGTCTGTATAAACTAAATCTAGCACATTCGAACTAACAGAGACAACACGTGGCAATGGGAAACGCGCAGATTTACCCATTTGACACGCAGAACACACAGTATGAGAAGTTTTATTTGACTCACTAACAGAACAGGACTGCAAGACTCGATGTAAAACACGTTGATGTGGATGACCCAAACGATCATGCCACGTAGACGCCGAAGCACGAGCAGAAAGAAACGCTGAAGGTGAACCAGAAGGAACCGGTAAGGTATAAAGCCCACCGGAACTATTGCCCTGTAAAAGAATTTCCTTGGTCCGAATATCCTTCACAACAAAGAAGGAAGGGTGAAACTCAAAAAACACCTGATTATCCGACGCAAAGCGCTGAACNTTATTGAGGATGGGTTGACCACGTTGGATGCAGTAGTTTCAAAGGGGACATGGGAAGAATGCATCAAAGTACTTGGAGACAGTAGTAGTAGTAAATCGCATAACCTCGGACGTCCCCAGCGGGTGCAGTTCTACACTGCTACTGATGAGACTCTGCGGGGAAATATAATGAGGTGTCCACACTGTCAATCCGTCATGGAGAAGAACACTGTATTGTGGTGCTGCCACCATCTCTAACAACATATATTATTGTGCTCATCTCGATCTACGTTTATCATTTCATTTCTCCCAAACAACAGGGTACGGTGTCTTATGTTACATCTTTAATCTAATATTTGGCCACACTGCACGTGAATTATATTGTCTACTATTATATTGTAATGCATTTAAATGTAATAATACTAATATATATGGGTGACCACAGAGGGGATTTGGAGTGATTTTACATCTATTACTACTCCATTAAATGTGGATTTGAAAATTTTCATTTGCATCCACATCCATTAAGGGTACAGATCAAATCTAAACCGATCCAATTCAGTAATGGTGGATTTGAAAGATTGGACACGGGTTTTAAGTTTTAAAAATAAAATAAATTATAATACAAGATTTCAAGTATTCAAAAATCAAAATCACAAATTTTTAAGCATCTTAGCTCATTAAAGAAACAATCAAATATTCTATTTTAAAATACAAATAATAAATTTAAAATTCAGGAAGATTTAAATTACAAACCTTCATTAATCCCCAACATTCCCAACATAATGTTGAACTTGGCTTGTGATTGTAACAGTGTGAAGAAGAACAAATCTATCATGAAGAATGAAGAATGCAGAAAATCATAAAGAGAGGCCTAAATTTCTATACTAAGTATAGGAAAGTTAAAAATTAAAATTGAACTATAATTTTAGATCTAGATAGGATACACCCTTATGACACTCTATAGTGGCTACTAGGCTTATAGTCTATACTATAAAATAGAATATATATATATATATATATATATATATATATATATATATATATATATTTTTTATTGCTTCAAATGCAGCATTGTTTTCCAATGCCGTTATGCGGACTCATCTGAACTACTGGATCCCCTCAGATCAACGGTTGAAAATCAATGAAGATGGGAAAAATGCGGTGACATTTTGATAATTTCCTGCATCATATATATTTCGGTGGTGCACTAACTATTAGGGCGTGGTGCATTTGTGAGTACTTTGTGGTGCACTTGTGAGTGAACTGTGGTGTACCTCAAAGTGCTGGTATGTGGTACACTAATGGCAAAAAACGTGGTGATATTTTAATAATTTCTTGTACCATGTATATTTCGGTTGTGCACTAAATACTAAGGTGTGGTGCACTTATGAGTGATGAGTATCCTGCGGTGCATTAGGAGTGGATGCACCACCAAGATATGTAAATGCACCAGGCCATACGACCACATGAGAACGGT
>NXFB01000022.1:354471-356971 GCA_002525835.2 Ipomoea batatas | reverse complement strand
ACAGCCACTGTTTTCCGGTCATATCTCTCTCCTCCGGTCTCCGATCAAGGTGCCGTTTTCTCCATTGCGTTCGTTTTGAGGAGACGTATCTAGCAGTGTCTTTTTTCAAATCCTTTGTCGTCGCCGGTCAACGGTGGTCAATTCCAGTCAACGTGGTCAACGGTACTGTTCCGGTCAAAGGCACTGTTCCGGCGAAATATTCCGGTCAACGGTACTCTCTCACTCACCTGTTAATATTCCTTTTTGTCAACCATGTCTTCAACTGGTATTGTGGAAACTTCTGACAGTGTTGAGAATGTTATTTTTAGTTCAGTGTTTGTGCTTAATTTATCTGGAAATCCAGTTATTACCTCTGAAAAATTATGTGGGTCACAAAACTACCATTCGTGGTCTGATGCTGTTGAAATGTGGTTTATGGGCCAAGGTGTTATTGACCATTTGAAAAAGGGGGAAGAAAAGGTTCCAGAAAATGAGAAGGCAATTTGGAAAAGAGTGGATGCCCAACTTTGTAATCTCTTGTGGCAATCCCTTTCACCTGAGTTAATTCAACTGTTTAGAGTTTTTAAATCATGTGTTGAGGTATGGAATCAAGCCAAGTCCTTATACACTAATGATGTTTCTCAATGTTACACAGTTATTAATAATTAGGTTAACTTAAAAAAGGATGGTATGAGTATGGAAGCCTTTTTTGGGAAAACTGAAAGTTTATTAACTGAGTTTAATAAGCTATTACCAACTGGAGGGACACCTGCGGAACAGATTGCCTAACGTGAAATTTTGTTGTTTTTGTTTTATCTAAATTAGGCCCTGAGTTTGAGAATACTCGAAACCAGATTCTTGGAGATAATGTTGTACCAGGGATCCAAGAATTGTTCAAACGCCTTCTTCAAGTGACTTCCTTTCCTGGTGAGACTTCTGCACCCACCACAGACCAATCTGCTCTTGTGATCCAAGGAGGTCGAGGTAACCATTTGGGCAACCGAAATAAAGACCGTAGTGGGCAGAAAAACACTAGATATTGCGATTACTGCAATCGATCTGGACACACACGGGATCGATGCTGGAAGCTGCATGGGAGACCGGTGCTTGCCCCTACAAATGTGGCTGAGCTCAAACAGGATTCAGGTTCTAAAACTATCTCTCTTACAGAATATGAAGAGTTTGCCCGATTTAAAGCTAGTGCCCAAGCTGCTGTTGTCACTCCTGTAACTCACACCAAAGAAACTCACACTGCCCTGGTTTCTCAATCTGGCCCTCTTGGATCATGGGTCCTTGATTCTGGTGCTTCTGAACATATCTGTGGTTCACAGATTTTAAGTCACTTCCATCAATTGTATTTGGTAATGGATCCATACTGCTCATGGTGTTGGTAAAGTAAGGTCTCTTCCTAATTTACCTTTATCATCAGTTCTGTATATACCTACATGTCCCTTTAACTTGATTTTCATTCGTCAACTTACTCACTCTCTGGATTGCCTAGTTACCTTTTCTTCTGATTCTGTTATTATATAGGACCGTCGTTCGGGGAAGACGATTGGCTCGGGGTATGAATCAAAAGGACTATACCGCTTATCCATTTCTGCTTCCGCTGTCTGTAGTGCTACTATTTCTCCTTCCCTTACTCATTGTTTGAAGACACTGCAACAACTTGAACCAAATCTCTCAAAGTTGTCTTCACTAGAGTGTGAATCTTCTCAGTATGGAAAACATTCCAGAACCTCATTTCCTGAACGGGCCAATAAAGTATCTTCATCTCCTTTCTCTTTAGTTCACAGTGATATTTGGGGTCCTAGTCGTGTCGCATCTGTGTTAGGTTTTAGGTATTTTGTTACTTTTATTGATGACTTTTCTCGTTGTACTTGGGTTTTCCTAATGCAACGACGCTCTGAACTGTTTCACATCTTTCAAAAGTTTCATAATGAAATTAAAAATCAGTTTGGAGTGTCTATTAAAATTCTTCGGAGTGATAATGCCAAGGAATATTTCAATACTCCTTTGTCTACCCTTCTTGACTCGGAGGGTATTCTCCATGAGTCTTCTTGTCCGAACACCCCACAACAAAATGGTGTGTCTGAACGGAAGAATAGATATCTAGTGGAGACTGCTCGGACTATGCTTCTTCACTATAAGGTCCCTTCTTGTTTCTGGGGAGATGCTATCCTTCATTCATGTTATCTTATTAATCGTATGCCATCATCTGTTTTACACGGCAAAATACCTTACAACCTACTGGTTCCTCAAGAGCCATTACACAAACTTCCACTTAAGGTTTTTGGTTGTACTTGTTTTGTTCATGATATTACTCTTGGTCGTGATAAAATCGCACCCAAGTCTTTGAAATGTATTTTTGTGGGGTACTCCAGGGTTCAAAAAGGTTTCAGATGTTATTGCCCTGACACACGGCGATTCTATGTATCACCAAAACCAAATGTTACCTTCTTTGAAAACACTCCATTCTTTTCATCTGACTCTACAGGGGTTGTGGATATCCTTTTCCTGA